>JAGVSP010002887.1:0-96288 GCA_022494985.1 Micrasema minimum
GAGGTCAAAGCAATTGGCAACTTAAACCAAATCACATTTCTTTTGTATCTCTTGTGTACCTACAAAAGAGTTCTGAAATAATTTCCCAATTTTTTTTCATACTAAACCCCTTTTCCCTTCAGAATTTTAATCTAGATACGCCACTGGAATCAACGCAAGTTTCAATTCATAATATAAATACATAAAATATGTAAGAATTTCAGAAACCAACAAGTGATTGAGGATCGAAATAAGTGCTAGGTACCTACAATTTATCATTAAGATAATTTTACTGATATTTTAAACTAAGCAAAAAAACCGCAAGAAAATTATTGGGGGGAAACAAACAGTTTTAAATAACATTAGAAAAAAAACACAAATAAACCAATTAAAGGTTTTTAAAAATACAATTAATATTGGTAAAAATAATATTCTCAACACAAAATTGCTAGATTTAAACATATGAATTTAAATATATATGGTGAGGTATGGCGTTAAATTCCAATATTGTACCTATAATTATGTCTAAGTATTGTATTATTTTGTAGTAAAAAAAAAAAAAAAAAATCACATAACCAAAGTTTAATACGGTATACATGAAATTTCTATATTATTTTACAGTATTTTTAGCTGAAGAATACACTTTGTTTCAAAAAATAGCTTCACTAGTGACATCTATGATCGGGATTAAAAGTTAAAGCGTGTTTCTCGACACGACTGCCATCTTGCGGAAAGTCTTCAAACAGTCAAGTGGTGAGTGTCTTGGATAAATTTAATCTTTTCACTATTAGTTATAAGACCGTTCAACAGATGCCAGGCGAAGTCTAGTAAAATTAAAAATATTTTCATTATTATTTTAGGTAAGAGAAACATATAAAAGTAGGTACCTATTCAATTAGGAAAATAATTAGGCTTTGTGTCACTTTGTGATTAAGTCGAAGAAAAATTACAAAATAAGACTAGGTACATCAAAACACCTTTCCTACCTGTTGAACCTAACTATTTTTTTGTTTTATAGATGGCGCCGATCAATCCCTCAGGTATCGTAGGTACCTACCAACCTACCCACCTTAGCACCTAAAAATAGTAGGAATCAATATTTTAAAATTTTCTCTTGTAAACCGCAAGATAAGATAAAAATTGAGAGAAAAAAGTTTTTATGTTTTAGGTACTCTATAAAATAACGTAGGTAACCTACCTGTACAAAATATTTCTGTATCAACGCTTAAGCCCTACTTTAAACGGGACAGAAATCTGTACAGTTTCTTGTGCATTTTGCAAACTGTCCCATATAAAACGAAACTGTATGGAATATTGAATGGCCGACGCTACGTTTGGCTGACCTGACAGTTATGTTTTTTATGTAAACGTTTCAGTAGATATTGCCTAGGTACCTAGGTATATTGTATGTTTTTATAAACGTAAAAATCAAATAACATATTTAATTTATTAGCTAGGTATATATACAATTTCCTGTGCGCAAACATACGATAATAACTTGCGATCGCGCTTAAAAAATACACATCATGTTTAGCGTGTCTTTTGACAGACTGCACAGTTTTCTGAACTTTTCTGTCGCGCATAAAGTGCGCATTAGGTGTCTGATAGAACTGGAAGATCCAGTGCCTATCGAAGTTGATAGGTATTTATTAAATTAATAGTCAAACTTTGTTTACGTTATATGAAGTAGGTATGTAGGTAGGTAGTTGGTAGGGTATAGCGTCGGATTCTGTGGCACCTCGCTGGTACCTACACATTTGTAGGTACTGAGGGTGGTGTCACAATGTCTTAAAATCACTGCTCCGAACGGGGGGCACAAAACTTTTAAATAATAATTTATTCACGACACCCGTTGAAAGGGTGCTGGGTGGTTTTTTGTTTTTTAATCAATATTAAAATGAAATTTAACTCTCGAGTTTTTTGGAGGTACCTTAAACGACTTTCATCGCCGATCGGTGTGTAGTGTGTAGGTACCTATAGACGCCGACGCGGAAGAATATGCAATCATTGAATAAAGCTAAAGTTACAATACACTCAATAAAGCTCGGACAAAACTTGAAGAAAATAAAAACTCATTGCTTCCCATTCGGCTTCTGTTTCAAGTTAAATTGGTCCATTTTTTGTAACGGCATCCATTATCAACTTCCAGACGCAAAAAAATAATTGCGTCCGTGAGGCAATGAGGTACGTACCTACCTAGCACATAGGACCCTCTTAGGACTATAATAATTATTACCCACCTATGACTATAATACCTAGGACTATAATAATTACCTACCTAGGTATGACTGTATGACTATAATACCAAGGACTATAATAATTACCTACCTATGACTATAATAATTACAGTATAAAAGGATAACGCATAGTATCGACCTATTCCAGTAGTTTTGCGATTTGTTCAAAATGACTTTGTTAATTATACTGCCATTAAATAAATTGCTTTGAATACTGTATTGAAATATTGAAATTGAGAGTAGAGAAGAATAATAAGAAATAAGAATACTAATAGTACTGCTTTCCCTTATCCGCACCCAATGGTACATAGGACACTGCATCGGTACACCAAGTGCAGTGTATCTTGATCTTTTTTTTATTAGATGAAGTTATGATGATCAGTCTTACGCTTTAGTACCAGTCCAAGGTATCACATATGAAATTTAATTATGAAAATAATAATAAAACGGCTACAATAAAAATATATTTAAAAAACACTTTTTCAATAGCTATTTTTTTTCCACAATACCTACACTTCTTGTGTTTAGTTAACAATTAAAAAAAAAAAAAAAATCCGCCTATCATCTGACAACCATATATGACAAATTTTTGAAACTACTATATATATTGAGTTTGTACAGAAGTAAAAACCAACTCAAATGTGGATACTTCTGTACAAACTCTATTTATAATAGTTTCAAAAATTTGTCATATATGGTTGTCAGATGATAGGCGGAATGGGGAATGTTGTAGTACATCAAGTGGCCACTTAACCCAGCCAATGACCGGTCATAAGCCCTGTAAACGCCTAGATAACCCACATTCGTTTTCAGAGTTTCTCTGTCTCTGTTGGGATATGAATAATATCTAATATAAAAAGTACTGCAGGATCCAGATGGCAGCTCGAAGCCCAGGACAGAAAGCAGTGGACCAACGTGTGGGAGGCTTATGTCCAGCAGTGGATGAACAATGGCTGATAAAGAAGAAGACATGCATAAAAAAATGCAATTATTCTATAAATAACTGCACAATTCTAACACTTTCTTAGGTATGTAGATTTTCTAAGGGATTTTATTGATAATGCTGTTCCTTTTCATTCTCACACGTTTGCACCTATGTAACCTACCTTGCGTATTAATAAGTTCTATGTAGCTACAAGTCTAGTTACGTTGTATACAAGAAGTGTAGGTATATTTGTCACCTCACGTACTGAAATTACGACCGAACAAGCAGACTGTGTTGAATGTTGAATGAAACGATAGCGATTCTTGGAAGTCACCTTTTTTGAATAACATGAACAGATTTATAAATATCGGTATTCTACAAGTAGGATTTACCTTGTTTATAAAACCAATTGGTGCCAATTTAATTCAAATGAAAAACGTTAAACATTGAAATTAATAACAATATCTTATTAATACTAAAATTAATTCATTAATAACTACGAAGTGAGTGCTTCTAATATAAAATTTATACAAATTTAAAACAGATCCCTTATATTTTTCTTACGTATTGGTGTGTAAATTATATAAATATATATATATATTTATTTATTTTATTAAAAAAAGAAACATTTGAGTTCTTATGATATACTTCAACATTTCGATTTTGGGGTTTATTTCAAATAGTCGAAAATAACTGTGCCAGAAAGCATGAAACAAGTTGTGCTGGAGTGGGATTCGAACCTAGGATCAATCAAATCTAATCCAATCCAATCAATTCGTTCACAATATCTAGAGATTCTAATCTGCAGTCCTCGAATCTACCACTAGACCTCGACCCAGCCTAAGTATGATTATCATCATCATACCATATCCGCCCCCTATGTGGAGCATATGGAATCCACAAACTGCCTCCAGGCCAAATGATCGGCCGCCAGCTCCCGTGCTTCCTTCCAAGTCAAGTCCACGTCCCGCAGCTCTGACGCAAACTGCCGACAAATTGTCAACAGTGGACGACCAGGAGGCCGAGAACCTGATGCCTTGTAAAATAGGCAAGCATGGTTAAGGCTCTCGGGAGGCATACGTAGTATATGGCCTAGCCAGCCGAAACGCCTTCGCCGGATGACAGTAGATACCAAGGGTTGGGTTGCATCACCTCTGTGTTCCTTACAAAGTTAAACCACAGCACACCTAAAATTCTTCTAAGACACCTATTCTCAAAACTCAGAAGTCTGAAGAAGATGATTATACTACATGTATAAAATAATAACTAGGTACCTACCTGCGCATTTAGCTTATTTAAGTAAATTATGATAACATAAACATGTAACAAAGTGTCTTGTTCCATGATTACATAAATATTTGATCTGCCTCGTGGTGCAGTGGATAACGCATTGGGCTACCATGCATGAGTTATATTTCCGACGGGGTCAATATGAAATGTTTTCTCATAAAAATATTTCCTATTTGTGATACCTTGGATTGCCGTTGAAACGTAAGACTGATAATCTCGCCTTCGTCTAACAAATTATCAAGATACTTTATGTTCTGCCTATGCACCGGTGTGAGGTGCAGATAAAGAAGAAATTTGATATTGCATCAATTTTTGATACTTTGTTTTATTAATGCTTTTTAAACCTTGTTTGTATCTGGTGTTAACGATATAACTATAATTTTCATAAATTGTAATATTTATTTTCCCTGTTCCGTATGACTTAACTTTGTTCTAGTTAAGCTGCGGATAGAAACTAAATTTTCATCTGAGACATTAAAAATAAATACACTTTCTACAAATAAACAACAATAATAATAGATACGTAGTTTTTACACGAGATTATGTTTATTGGGCCCATGAGCATTTTACCATTGACGCCAATGTTGAAATTTTACAAACTAAAAAAAACTACGGTTGAAAAAATATCTTATCAAGTTTATAATCTGTATGGAACTATTATTGCTACCGATACTAGTAAATTCGTTCATAATAATAAAAGGTTGCGACGAATGTAAGTATTAAGTGCACTTTATTTCCAGTAATTAAATTTTCATTAAAATGAAATGAATTATTTGATGCAGATGGTTGGTGGGTCAAGATATCGGACAGGAGTCACGAATGCGTATCTACAGTTATCAGACAAGATTGATAAAAACAAAATCGATCTTATTCGATAAAAATTCAACAAGAAATACGTAATATATAATGTATTTTGAAAGATAAAATAGGTTATGTGTTTATCGCTGGCGAAAGGTAACTCAGTTATCTCAATATTTACAGATATTCATGATCGGGCAATGGCGCATTTTGTGGCTAGAAATGCAGTCTGTAGTTGTTGCAATTTACGGGTTGTTGGTTAGTTTAAAGAACCCGTTGTTACGAGATTCAGCTTCAGACATCCGCGTCTTTATTGCCAATCTACTTTTCTTACAAGGAGATGAGGGCAGATCAAGTTGTGGTAGAAGATGGAAGTTCACAGAAGACATAACTGTTGTTCGGACCTGCCCTGTGCCCGATCTTCGATTTGCGCCGTAAATAATACATTTTTTCGCAAATTGCGAATAAGAAAAACAACTGAATTAAATGAAAACAACTTTTGAAGGCATAATTAAAAACGTTGATAACAATAACAGAAATAATTAGTAATTACTGAAATGTATTGCCATCAACGTTTTCAGTAAAAAATTAAAAAGAAACTGTAAAATATTGGATCCAATATAAATTATGTATTTGTGTATACGTCCTCTATAGTAATTAGTATGTGTTCTGTGGTCTATACTTAACTTTTTCCTTTTCATCGCGGTAGCATCTAATTAAAAACAATATTGAATTTAGTAAATTAGATGGTTTTTGTGTGGAATTCTCATTTCTTGTTAATTTGTTAATACTAGGTAAATGTAAAGTTTCATAGTGATAAATAAGTTATTATAAAGAAGTATAATTGTGACTTTTAGTATATAATAAATTATCAGGAGAGCAAAAAGTTTATCGTATGCCAGCGTCCGTCTGTTTTCAAGTTGTTTAAATTGCATTTAATTGTAAGAAAAATAAGAGCATATTAAAAAATATAAATAGATTAGCAACTCTTATAATATTATCTAACTTAGGATTTTTCGGTTGATTGAATCGTGAAGATATCTCGTTGCACATTACTGCACTGAACATTTACGTCAGTTGCAAGTGCAGCGACATTAAGATTGCTAGTTACATAAAGGTAAGATGATCAGTCTGGTTTTGATATCAGAGTAGGGTAACGTAATATAAAATATTGCAGAGTAATAACAGCAGAATATTTTCAGGTTGACTGAGTTGAAAAATAAAGACAGAACCACTCGGGTTGCATAACACGCTACGCTTTGCGAACCGTACCTATAATTTATTTTTATACGTTACATTTATTTATTATATTATGTAACTGTCTAAAATATATATAAAACATTCGTAGATATGTAAGTGTGTATGATTTTTTTACATACGTATTTACTCCTACATACAGATTTATAATACATTTGCACAAAGGTGATACGTCTATTAAGCTTACCCCAATTCTAAGAAAATTTTGCCGAATCTTGGATTAGGTATAATACGATTTCGTTCGCAAAACTTATTTGTTCAGATAACTTAATTGAAAAACGGACTTGGTTTTTTTAAATACTTATAATAATTAATAATGTAATAAATATAATCTCATAAAAATGGAAAAGGAAGCCAAAAACTTCTGACTATAAAATTTAAAAAAATTACCGCCTTATAGGTATATACAATAGTTTAATCGTTTTCAATGAAACAGTTATGTATAAAATCACTAGTTCAACTTAAAATTTATTTTAATTGCTTTGTTTTTTATTTATTAATGAGAAATCGGGGATAGAGTTGTCAAAAACGTTTTCCAAGTTTTTCTCTTTTAAACACTGTGTAACAAAACTCAATGTACAAGCGGGAAACCAGTGAATCTACGTCATATTTGGAGTCGATTATGTAGAATTTTTGTTTTATTTGACTTGTAGTTTTCGAGAAAATTGAGTACGAAGTTGAATTTTTTTTCGAGAATTTTATGAAGAAAACCGCATTTTAATAAGGATTTGTGCAATTTTACTAATTCTGCCATACTTACTTATGAGAAGAAAAAAAATATTTCAAGCTAAGAAGTCATATTACACATTCGACTCCAAATATGATGTAGATACACCAGTTTTCGGGTTGTACTACGAGTTTTTTTAAACCATGTATTGTAACATCCCCCGAAGTGCAATTAATGCAACCTACTTCATGCACATCACAAATTGAATAGTCTAATAGTTCTGCCTTACTGTAACCTTGGGATCGTGGTAAGCGTGTCACCTGATATACCCGCTTTATTATAGTGTATTCTGCAAATACGAGTAACTTGTCTTCACAGTATTAAAGTTCGCAGCATCAGGAACACGACACCCTCAGTTTGCGAGGAGGGAAACATGATGCACGAACCGCTTTGCACACACAATAATTAATACCTGCATCATTATCGAAGCTGTACCTACTTCAACATTTCCTTTGAAATAGGGCTTGTATTGTTTTAAAACAATGTCAATATAATTCAATGTTTTAAAACAATTATTCTGGTAGTACTAAAAATGAAAGTTGATGTTAACGCAATTTATAAAGGTAGGTATCTACCAAACCATCACTATACACTGCACGTTGTGTACCGATGCAGTGCCCATTAGGTGCAGAATAAATAATTTTGACGTTTCAACTGTAAATTTTGTTTACACAAAAATAACAAGCATTTAAAGTAATCATGACCAATATTACATCGATCTACGAATTTATGGTGAAAAAACTCGGAATCGGTGTGCAAATAAATTACAAATAGCGCGTGAAAATTCGAGGTGTCAAAATATTATTCTTATACAAATTTTTCCCAAAAATCACCTATTTTAGGCTCGAAGCTCCGTAATTGGGAAAAATCGATAGGAACACTTCGTTACGGGCGCTAGGTAATAGATTGATGCATCCGCCACCGAAATTTCGCTATACTAAGGCCGCCTAACATCGGCACTCGCGGCAACGGCGAGTGTAAAAGAGGTAAATATTTTTCGTAACCTTCCTGCCGCCCCCGCCTCTGAGAGATCCCGAACGTCTCAAATGCCAAAATGTAGCCGCATCTCTTCCGCGTCTTGCCTCATTTAAATTTTTAAAATCGGACGACATCCTGCATCCAAACTTTTCGATCGAACCCGACCATCCGCACTCGTGAAAAATCAAAATTCGGCCGCCATCTTGGATACATACAAACAAACATACAGACGGATTTAGTGCGTTTAATATCGTGTTTCAAATATAATTTCATTTTGTTTTAATTTAACAAATCAAGAAAAAGATAGAAAATATCACAATAGCTATGTGCATTTATCAAATCACTTGAAAAAGAAATAACCGGTTTTCCCCATTCCTTTTTTCAAGTGATTTGATGAATGCACATAGTGATTGATTTTTTTCTATCTTTTTCTTGATCTGTTAAATAAAACCATAAAAACGTTTAGCATTTTTAATCATCTTTTCGTTCGTAGATGAATAAAGAAAAAGTAATATTGGTACCGTTGTGATTTTAAATTGTCTTATTTCCGCATTTAGATAGTTTCGGACTTATTTTTTAAAGGTACTACGTACACACTTTCAATGAGGATTTTTAAAGATCGCTAACAAGTTTCGACGATTTATCATAATATTCAGAATAATAAATTTACAAACCATCGGTTGGAATACCTACACAAAACCCCCTCCGCATAAAACATGAAATTATTATCAATATATCGAGACAATTGGCAGAACAATTTAAGCGACACTTTTGATAAATTAAAACGAAAAATTTTGTTTAAAAACCATCCCCGGCACAATTCACTTTTTGTCGCTTACGCTGTTCTACCGATTATGGGTCAATATTTAAATGCACATATTCTGCTAACGGAATCTTATTTTGTGCATTCGATGAACCGAGAAATGTAGTACATGTATAATAAAATGTGTGTGTTAAAACTCAAGGCCCACAGATATCTGTTTTTTTAGCTTTGCATGTGCAGAGAAGTTTTGCGCTTTCTTGCTTTGCTGAATATCGCATGAAGAGTTCTCGTACGACGTTGCCTATCTAGAGAACAATCGCAAAAAGGTTAAGACATTCATTTGAGGATATCGAAATGCCCGGGAGCTTTTTACTAAGTACGAATTGCAGCGAAAAAGATAACGGGGGAAGCATTGATATGGCATGTTCAAGTACAACAAATACTTGATAGTGGTCAATGAGGAAAAGTCGGAATAATCGTTGTGCGTGCATGATGAAGATGTATGAATGTGGAGGAAGCAAAGGAAGTGTGCCAGGACAGAGTGGTGTAGCGTTCTTTCTTCTCTGCCTACCACTTGGGGGAAATGGCGTGATGGTTGGTTAGTTAGTTAGTTATACTGAAAATAAATATGTATCATGTGTAGTTGGCTACCCACACTCGCGCTTGGTCACAAACGACGATGGAAACGTTATCAAACTATTTTATTGTACCTACCCATCACACCGTGTGAAATACTAAAAATATAAGTAATACGATACTTAGTTATGTGTTTTTATATCTCGTTATATAATGTACCTACTGCAATTTGCACGAGCAAAGCCACCCTTTTAAAAACGGAAGTTGTTTTTTTTAAAAAATGACACCAAGGACGAGCATATTTCTAAAAGACGGGACTTCCCTAAGTACAAAACAATCTAAAACGTACTACCTTTAACCGTTGAAGGGGTGAACGAAATTCTTTATATATTTTAAAGGGATGTCTTCACTTAGACAGGAAGATGTTCTTAATATTATACAAAGCCTGGTAATAGAAAACATCTGAATGTTGGATTCTTTCCTAATATTTAAAAAAACGTATCCTATTTTTTTAATCGGTGGCTAAACGTACCCCCTTTTAAAGGAAAATAAGCTCGCATAACGCTTGTGCAGGTACTTATTTCTAATATTTAAATTTTATTTACTATCAAATCATTTTATTTATGAAAAACATGCATTAGTGTAAAATATAAAAACGAAATATCATTAAATGTATAATGTATATATATGAATCTGAGGAAATACACTTATGAACGTTTTTCTTTCTTGATGTCAGGTATGGGTATTATTAATACGTAAAACATTATTATTTCCTTATTTTTTCATATAATAAAAAAAACTTTGAAGCTTAGACAAAATAATCACCGTTTATACTTCAACAGTATTATTTTTCGTTAGGTAATCTGTTTAAAGAATGAAGCCTCTATGTTTCTGCTGTGATGGTCGAAATAAAGCGTTTTATCTTACTTATTACCAAAATCATTATCAATTGAATTTTTCGAACGAAGCAATAATCATCACATAAAGCCAATAAAATTGAAAATAAAGTTCGAGGGACAGACAGATTAAATTGAAGAACTCCCAACCAATCAAGTTACAAAAACTACAACGTGTATACTTTAACTATAACGTATTAAAACGATAGTTGCAAATGAGAACTTATTGAAAGAAACAAATGGCAGTACACAAGGAGTTCTGGTACCAACCCTTATGTATGTAGTGAAGCGTGGTGTTGAAAAAGAAGGATGAAAGTAGACTGAATGCTGTTGAAATGCGATCTCTCAGGCGAATGTTGTGGTAAAGACTATGATAGGTGTACAAATGTCGAAATTAGGAGCAGAGTGCAAGGCTTGAGATAAGCATTATCGACAAAATTTATGAAAGGTCATCTTGCGGATGGTTCGCGTCATGTGAGCAGATATGAACGATGTGTCGAGGAAGTCCGAGAAAGACATGGCATGACCAAGTACGACAAGTACTTGAAAGTGGACATGAGAAAAGTCGGAATAATCGGCGTATGTGCATGAGAAGATGTATGAATGTAGAGGAAGCAAAGGAAGTATGTAAGGACAGAGTGGTATGGCGTTCTATCCTCTCTGCCTACCCCTAAGGGGAAATGGCGTAATGGTTAATTATTTAGTTAGTTATTACAAATTATCTTTACTCATACGCTTAGCTACAAGTAAACTGTAAAAGCTTTGATGGTAAACGATAAAACTAATTTTAAATAATAAAAAATACTTCTTCTACTTTCCCCAATCGTATGTGCTAATTTATAATAATAAATACGGAAAATAAACAACTATTTCCAGCATAGTTAGGGCGCGCATTGATCGCACCAAGTACAGTGAATCCTGATCATACACTAACTACAGACTTGGGTGGATGATCACTTGGCCTGGAGGCAGTTTGTACAATCAATATGCTCCACATAGGGAGCGGATTTGGTGTGTGTGATGATGATAATATAAGAGCGAGTAAATATTAATCGTTTTATCACCAAAAGGGCACACTGCTGATTGGTTCTCCAAAACCGTAGAGATGATAAATTAATTTAAGCTTTTTAACAGACGACATAATCATAAACAGTTGCGTTGGCTCAAAGTGGATTTGTAAGACGAAAAATATAAGCAAATAAGTTCTGCTGGTACAAAAAACTTTATTTGATATTTATTTTGTTTTAGGTACTACAGGTATATATATGCGTATTTATATATTTTCACCCCAACAATCTTCAAAAATAGCGTATGCCACTCGCTAGATGTTCAAATTGTTATTCTCAGAGCAAAAAACATTATTCTTATTATGTAAACAAAAATGTTCGTTATTTTTATATTTATAGATTAGCAAACAATACGGAATAATTGCACGCATGTATATCCAGGGTTGTCGCATAATTTACACGAAGTACTCTTACCTACTGGTAAACGACTTATCTGTACCGACAACTGTACTCAACAAGAAATCATTCACAATACACGTCGAATTACCTACAATTTATTCGCTTCCTGGTAAAAAGATGCTTCATAATGTCGCGTGTGCATGATTTATTTATTTACATTTTCATATTAATACTTCATGTATGATACCTTGGACTGGTTCTGAAGCGTAAGACTGATCATCCTACCTTCATGTAATAAAATGATCGACATACACAGCACTTTTGTACCAATGCAGTGCCCTATGCACCATTAGGTCCGGGTAAAGGAAAGTATAGTGGTAGTAGTATATTTTATACGGCAAAAAATATGCGAAATCTTCCCTATATGATTAAAAAATATTGGGAAAAAAATAGGTAGATAATGGAAAAAAATCATTTTTTACCATTAACTATAAAAGTTACCGTTTAGTTAACACGACACCTTTAAGACGTAATAGATATTTAATTCAGCATATTACTATGACACGAATACATTATGCCTGTATCGCTGCGGTCTTCGGAGCTACGGGCAATTGAAAGCGCGATGCTATTTTTTTTTTGTGTAACTTACAAAGTCAGAAGCATTGAAGTTAGATTCTTCTTCAAAGGTCAGAAGTCTGTTATTTTGGGCCCTAGTTAGGTGCCATGATTCGCAGCTATAGATTACAGGTGGGATAGCACGGTCACTACTTTTGACGTTCCGGACATGTGATCTCGCGAACTTTTAACAATTTTTACTCTGACGCCATGCGCCATACAAATACTGTCGCAAAGTACCGAATGAAGTTAGCGATGTCGCATACTGGAAATTGAAAAGATGTGTCTGTACTACGGCCCCTGGTTGTGATAGCAGGCGTTAATCAGTCATAAAGGTAAGTCTTTAAGCGTTTTGATCAATTAAATAAATGAATATAATAAGTACACAACCCTGTTTCATAGTGTAACTAACCCGAAATGAAAAACGCGAGATATAACGACCGTAAAATATAATAACACGAATGGAGAAAATAACAGTTAATATTGTCTCCCACGGTAGGTCTGGGGGCCACGTGTTTACAATGTTACACGCAACATGGGTTTCTCAAGTACTAACTAGACGGATCTTTCCAAAATCTTGAAGGCAATAAATACTTTTAAATATTATAACATCGCACTGCATTGGGCGAATTCGTTCAATGTACTAGTGAGTCGGTGGAACAATTAAAAAAAATTGTTGATTTTAGTTAAAATGCGTTATAGTCACTGTAATATTATTACAATACGCTGATTAGTACAAGGTATGTATTTACATTAATCTATTGGTAATATTTTGTTTTATCTGTGCCTAATCTATGTTAGAAAAGGTCGATTTAAAAATGGAAATAAACGGACGTCATGGTTGTAATATTTGACCGCAAGATGTGTTACCACAATACTAGAATAAAACTTTTATATTTATCTCCAGAATAATCAGCTTCTAATAATAAACGGTAATAACCTGGTGGTCTCGTGTCGAAAAACTTTACATAAGAATGGATTTTCTGATCCATAGAAATTATTACTATAGTATGAAAAACATAAGGCTACTAGTTATTATTTTGGGTTATTCATATAGCGCCGTTTTCGTATAAAATTACCTAAAGAGCGCATTCAAGGGCAATTATTGTATATCCAATATATATTCAACAATGCTTCTAAAGGCAATTATCACTACGACGAAGTAGGTATTAATATTTTTTTAGTTATCTACTGATTCGTTATTAGGGCTTTATTTTTTTATAAGAATTTTAATGGATTTCATCGTATTTATTAGTATCTATTTTTTATGCATGAAAAATAATTATTTAGGTTCTAGCTTAGATTCATTTTACGATTCTAACCAAGTGCGGAACGCTAAAATTTTACCGAATCCAGCAACTCGATAACCAGAAAGTCTTTATTTCTATGCAATAGGAGTAAATGTGACAAAAAGAGATTAACGAATAGTGTAATGAACTGATTAGCAATGGTAATTTATGGATAACCGCTTTGAGAGCTTTCATTTATCGCCATATGTACTTTACTATTTGAAGAAAATCTTTCAACGAACTGCAGTGTAAACGTTCTATAAAATTAACAGTAGATGTCAGTGTTTATGGTTATTAAAACTATTAAAATATCTTCTAAAATATTCAATATTTTTTTTTAAACTTCGCTTGAAGAGTATTTAATTGTATGTATAATTGAAGTAACATTGAAATAATTGCTTTTGTTGTGATTCTCCTAGTAAAATATTCAGATTTGTTGTCTCTACTGCAAATGGAGTTTCCTTTCTTAGGATTTTGTTTTTTTTCAGCTTAAAGAAATTCAAGTCGGGGTTTATAAATGGGATACATTTCAACTCCGAATTTTCTCTCAAATAACTGTGTAAAAAAACAAATTCAAAATTAAAAAGTTGAAATATATTATACTTGATTAGTGCCGGAGTCTGTACTGATGAAATAGAATTTTCAGAGTCGGAATTATTTTACCGATTTCACAGCCCTGTTTAAGTCCATATGGGTGTGTTTTTGCATCTACGGTACGGTTCAGCTTTCAATTAAATCTTTTTCTCATTTTCTTCTCTGTAAAGTTTCATATATTTTTGATTCTGGCATCTTGTAGCTTGTCAATAGGGTCTCTGGACGCTTGTGTCTAAAAGTTGTGGTTTTTGTGGAAGGCTTAACGCCTGTAAAGATGATTAATTAGGTAGGTGGTACTAGGTATTTGCTGACGTTGTATTTTTGCGTTTTATTTAAAAAATTGGATCGACCAGTAATTTGTAGTTTATGTGGCAATTTAATTTATTACTCAAAGCGTTTTTTATTTATTAAAAGCTTTATTAAAAACCGATTTTTATATTTGTTTTAATCCATTAACTACTGGTTCAGGAATCATGGTCTGTCCACATACTTACAGGAATTCATTCAACATCAAGCCTTATATTGCTTTGTAAGTAACCACGAGGCGTCTTCACAATAATTTATAATTTGAGTTTAATAATGCATAGGGTCTATTATTACATACACATACAATACACAATACATACCAAATCGTATCTCGAATACAGGATGTAATGTTGTTTAGTGTATTTTTCGCTGGTTCTTCGATTAGGAACTAAAAAGTCGTTAAAATTAAAAGACCGAGATGGCCTATTCATATATTAATTAATACATTATTGTTTAATTTCTTTATACAGAATAACCCACATATATTGGTTCGGAATACGGTAATCAACTTTTAGATTACATTTTTTTTTCATGTGTAAATAGTTCCTTCTAAACTAACTATATACTAACTAACCATCACGCCATTTCTCGAAGGGGTAGCAAGAGAGGATAGAGCGCCACACCACTCTGTCTGGCATACTTCTCTTGCTTCCTCCACATTCATTACATCGTCTCCATTATTCCGACTTCTTACATGCCACCTTTCAAGCACTTGTTTCACTTGATCATGCCTTGTCTTTCTCGGCCTTCCTCGACTTTCTAAAATCCAGGCATCAGTCGCATCATATATTTTTAGCGTTCTTTCATCATCCATTTCGCTCTACATGAACCGAACATCGTTTAAAAAAAGACCTCTTATGAATTTTGGTCGTTTTGGTGCTTATAACAGCCTTGCATTATGCTCTTTATTTCAACATTACTTCATACCATGGTTTTACCACACCTGCCTGAGAGATCGCATTTCTACTTGCATGTTCTTTCTACTTTCGTCCTTTTTTTTCACCTCCATACTTCGACTTCACATTCATAAGGGTTGGTTACCAAAACTCCATTTAGGGTACTGCCAATTTTGCCTCTTTTGTATAAGCACGTTATTAAGATACCCCATTTGTTAAAAATGCATTGTTTTTTTGAGGTGTTGTCTTGTACTTCTAATTTGCCTTCTTGTATGTAATGTTTAAAAATGAACATAAAGTTCTTAGCCTAAAATTATATACATTTCCTAAAACGCTACAATACATACCTTTCCTAAAACGGATGCGAGAAGTTTGAATGTACACCTCTACTTCACAATTTTTCTTTAAATAATCATGTCTAAAAAGTACCTAACTCACTGAGTCCTAGCCATGTGATCTAACTCTAGTTAGATTTATCTTTCCATTGCATCTATTATTTCCAAAAACATTGGCGGCCAAGTAAATAGGTGGCGTAATAAGGCGATGACACATCGATGACAATTTACTGCCTATTGACTTGTTAAAAATATGTTAAATTATTGATCCAAACTCAAACTATAGATATACGTGTATTGAGTAAGTTAATAAGTGGTTTCAATTGTGTTACTTATGTCTGTTTTGATATGGCTTCACGTATCACAAAAATTCTCATTATTGTGTTGTCCAATTGTTCTCAATTAATATAAGTATGTATTGTATAAAGCATCATATTACCCTTTATAATTATTCTTGTAAAAAAATATTTATTACTTCTAGCGGTATTTGGGACCAATAATAAAGCCCGACCTATTTTAAGGGTAATGGATCATTATTATTGGTTACAGACTTAAATAAATTGTACGTTGGCGATGTACATATTATAAGGAAATTATTTTTTTTACTACTCGCTACCTTCATTAAAATTATCGATATTTCAATAGGTTAATACATAGATGTATTCCATTTATACAAATATATATATCGGGATTACATTGATTTATAAAATTATTTGTCAAGGACTACAATACGAGATCAATATCACATTTTCTACAACATACAATTTTTTTAAGAGAGACAATAACCTACATCTTTAAACTCAAACTCATTTAAAGACACCCTGTAAAGAAATTGAATTGGTATTAGAAGGTATTGCATGCGCCTATATTGGTAATAAAGTAGTAGGTATATATTCAATGACATAAAAGTATAATATTATGGAATAAAGTAAGTATGCAAGCTTTAACAAACTTTGTGGTCAAAGATAGAAAAACTTTTGGTTTTTAAATTTAATCACGTACAGATTATCGGATAAAATACGCACAACATATCGTTGTCATACTGCTACACAGTCCATTTCAAAGTTTTCTGGAGAAAAATAGTGTTTTTTATTTTATATATGGAAAATTTAAAAGATAAAATTCGAGATGAATAAGTATTTTCTTGAAAATTGAAGGACTTGCAAGCGTTTTCCAGAAGACACCAAATCATCGTTAAGGCCCATTTACATCAAATATGTATGTGGCAGTAGGTTATAGCAACGATATTTACTATGCCCATGGCTACCTTCGCTTTATTTTATTAAAATATGTATATAGGAAGGTTTGACTTATTATTATACATACATTGGTCCAACATAAGCCAGCTAAGTTACCAGCATTGTCATTTAATGTACAAACTTACGTTAATAAACAAAATACTCGTAGGTTTAATTTTATGAAATATTAGTTTCTTGATTGTTTGGAAAAAAATATAATGGGAGGAAATCCAACCCTACTGAAGGGTATTTTTAAAGATAGGGGTAGATTGAGTATAAAAAATGAGTGCCACACAAGGACAATGAAAGTAAATTTATAAAAAAAGGAACTGATGGGGGTGAATGCATGCATATTTGTTGATCTCAACTTTATTCCCCTATTTACATAATATTACTATGGTGAGGACGTTATTTAGTTTGAATTAAGTGGTGTGAATTAACATTGTTGGGGCATAGTAACTTTAATTATTTGAAATGTGGACCTATCCAGTTCGCATACCAAGCAACGATTCACAATTTGCGTCAGAAAATGATATAATTTTCCAAATATTGTAGCGATTTTTGGTTCTCCTTTGTTAAACAACACGTAGACAAACATGGTTCAATAGAAAATTTGTTAAAATTTACACTGAGAAAAAATCTGGTAAAAATTGGGATTGAAGTAAATTTTTTGACAAATTACTTTTAAGTCGCCCGATAAATTCGCAGCGTCCTAATAATATTACTCGCGGTCTTTATAATATTACTCAGTGACTGATAAAATCGTTCGGCGCCGGCGTCATGTTATAAGTATCGGAAAAACGCGCGCGCGCCCGCCGCCGCCGCCGCCGCCGCCCGCCGCCCGCCGCCGCCGCCCGCGCGCCGCCGCCGCGCCGCCGGCCGTTGCCGCCGCGCGCCATATGATTTATTAGGTAAATAAGAATAATTTGTCGAATATTTTGAGTTCTTTTTTAGGAATTCCTGCAGTCCTTTTTTAAACTGTTACAAATTGTTGGTAATTCTTATTAAATATTAATAATTCTTGTAAAAAAAAATTAATTATTGATAAATTCCTTGTTGACGAAAAAATCGATTTTTGTTCAGTGTAAAATGAATTATTGTTCGATTAAAATAACGATAAAATGAACCGGAATGGGACCATCGGTTTTTATTATGTATGTTTTTGAAAACCACATGTGTTATAAAGATTAAATATTTACTCTTCCTTTAATTGACAATACAAATTATACATAAATACCTACTTTATTTAGTAAAACAGCGCCTTTTTTTATTCAGGTTTTGATTATATTATTTCTATACTAGGTGATTTTTGTTTTATTATAATAATGTAGTAATTTAAATTAAATGTAATCTCACATTTAAATTAATTTATTACTCAAAAAATGAAAATTTTGGTAAGTACTCATAAATGAATAGAAAAAATATGCTTGTACTATTAAGAATATTCATTTAAATACATCTCATAGGGCCGGTTGGTTTGATCAGTGGTATAAAGTTAAAAATCTAAAGTAAAAGTAAAAGTTTTAGCAATAATACTGAAAAGTGAGTTGTTTGATCGTGATGAGTTACTCCTAGGGTGGTCAAAATGTATACATCACTGGTTAAAAAATAAGCCGCCGAAATAATTGGAGGGTATAAGTAAAAAGTATAAGTTTAAAAAATGGCGGCCATCTAACAGCTGATCGCTTGAGGACACTACGCACAACCTATCAATGTGACATTTGTGTCATAGAAAAAACGATGAAATTCGTGTCATTCCATAGAAGTTTTCATTATTTAGTTTTGGAACTTAACCAGAGAATTTGAAGTAAAAACCGATGTCAAACAAACCCATTCTGAAGTAACTTATACTTTTACTCTTACCCACGGTTGTTTTTAAACTAAAAGTAAGACGTAACTTTTACCTTCCGATCAAACAACCGGCCCATAGTAAACCCGCATGTAAAACACAATCTTTCTTCATATTATGTTACTTATGGTGTCGTGTGAACCAATTTTTTGTACAATGTGAGACGGTTTTCAAAGTCGTTAAAACGTCTTGACTGTGTTTTTTATTATTATTAAATAAAAATCATAGTTCTCTTGACTCGAGTGAAAGTTTTGATTCAAACTTCAATCGGAAGTCCAATAATTTAAGAAATATATAATACGACTATTCGTGGACAGATCTAGAGTTAAATTTTTGACATCCGGAGTTTCAAAAGTAGGTACATCTTTGGGCTTTAAAATCCATGATTTATGAGGGAACTCGGTTTTAGCAAGTATAGAGAATGTGTTTAAAAGTACTTTATAATACTGCAATTAACCGTACGCTATGCATAATAAATAAATTTTAAAAAATTTACATTGATGGTAAATTATTTTTTTTTATTATTTATATTTTAAAACCCCTTTCTTTGTAAATTTTAAAATTATATAAAAATTTTATTGTTATATGATGATACACTTTATTTAAAAATTAATCTAACTTGTTTCGACGATGCTTTTGTCATCATCAGAGCTAACAAAAAACGTGTTTTTATTTCATATTTATAACAAAGTTATTTTAATTATTGAAAAAATTGATTGAATTTTGCACAAGGATAAATGATCCACAACATATATATTTGCTTAATTGTTTATAGAGCGAGAGCTGAAATAAATATACATGTAGATAAGTTGGTGATCGCAATGCACGTGCTGTGCTTAACAATAACAACACTTCTAGTCCTTTTTCGTTGAATGATTTTAGTACCTTACATTTTTTTTTTAATAAATTCCTACAGGCCGCGATACATTTTTTTACTGTCCAAAAATCAGTTTAACTAGGTATATCACATCTATATCTCTAGATAAAGAAAAAAACATTACCAATAAAATAATAAGTGCAGTAGAAAAATGCAGCAGCTACAAAGTACCTACGTATAAGATTTATTTTGTGGGAAAAATAATTGCTCTAGATGCATTTTCAAGAGGCAAACTGCATTTTTCAAATCCAAATACAAATTAAAGAACAAGTGTAACAAAGTTGATGAGAAAGTTCTCTTCTTAAGGCAATACATCAACATTTTATTGAAGTGGCGTATTTTACTTGTTAATTAGTACCAACGGTTTGCATTGATGATCGCATGTGGTACTTTTTACGAAAAGCATGTGTGTTATGTTTTTATAATTTAGTTAAACTAGTTAAGATGTTGGTTAAAAACTCAATAAAAAACATACCGAAACCGCTGAACCTAAGCAGATGATAGGACTCCTCTATGACTTCATAATAATATCTTAAATGGAATGTTTTAAGATAGAGACAGAAGATGGAATGTTTTAAGATAGGGCCTTTTCACTTCTTTTACCTGAAACAAAATAAAAAATCGTCCAGAACACAAAAAGCTGGGGAATAAACAGACTAAAAACCTAAAGTTTTTTGCTAGAAGCAATAATTTTGCATTGGAAAAAAAATAATCGTCTTTTTAACGACAATTTAACAGAAATTTTCAATAAAACAACAATAATTATTCATGTTTTATAAAAATTATTGAATTTATTCGAATTACTAAACAATTTGGTTAACTTCCTGTTAAAAAATGGACTGCAGGAATTCCTAATAAAAAACTCAAAATTATCCCAAATAAAAAAATATTTTTAGTTTACAAAATTAATAAATAAAAATAATTCGGTGTTCCGATATTTTGATCAGAACGCCATTATTAGGACGCCGAGTAATATTATTAGGGCACTGCGTTTTTTGTTTGAGAATTTATGGCAAAGTTATTAATAATATATTAATATTTTTTTAAACTTTATTTATAACTATTAATTTTATTATCTTTCTCCCGAACGGTTTCAACAAAAAGTAGATAAAAACAAAAACACTACAAAAGTGTTTTCTTATATGCTTTAATGATCATTTGGCTATTAGAAAATAATATAACAAGTCTAATATTAGGCAAATAAACTGTACTTATGGTTTTTGAGCATCTATGTAGATATTTAAGATTTTCCCTAGTAATCCTTGTAAAAGTTTGAAGTCATTTAGTAATAATACATTTGAAATAAATTATGTTTAGTGGAGCCTAAATACATACTTTTCACTTTTGGTTGAAAGTCAAAGAGGCAAAATCAATAAAACAAAGAAGATAATAAATACGTCAAGGTATACAATTTGAATTGTAATTTGATTTATATTTTTTATTGACATTACTTGGTAGAATTTTATGATTAAATTATTTGTATATGACTAATTAAAGTTATAATAAAAATACTTGGTACACTTCCACTTTTATTATTTGACCAATTAGCGCTTTCACTCTGTAACGTCGGCATCTTCAGACCAGTCTGAAGATGCCCGTTACAGGGTGAAAGCGCTAACTGGTCAAATAAATAAAAGTGGAAGTGTACCTAACAAGTATTTTATTTAACTTTAATTAGTTATATGCAAATAATTTTAATTGTAAATTTAAAATCAAAACATCAATTTCTTAAAGGGGACTTATTGAATTATCTTTCTTGTATAAATCTATGCATCTGCACTTTATGCATGCCTACGTAGGTAAACATATAGTTTAATCGCGTGAGCTGATATAGGAGATTGATCATGTGGGTCATCATATTTTCTCTCCGCTAATTAATGAAATCAACTTAACACTTTTAATATAATTATAACAAAATAGTTTGATTCTCTGTAATTAGTCATCAGTTATCACTAATTGCCGATAAGCGCAAAACTTTCGCCTGTTAACTCTTAATAAATTAACAATAATACAAATCAGCCTAGTGGAGAAGTGGTAGGTGTTGGACTACAATGCATTAGGCGCGATTCTCGACGGGGTCAATATCATCATCTCAGCCCGTTGAGGTCCACTGCTGGACATAGGCCTCCCCCTGCCGTCTCCACTCCTCCCGATCCTGCGCCGTCCCCATCCACTGTCTTCCAGCAGACTTCCTGATGTCCACCCATCTCATCGTTGGACGTCCTCGAGGCCTCTGGTTCCTCGGTCTCCACACCAGAACGCGTTTCGTCCATCTGTCGTCCGTCATTCTGGCGGCTATGTGACCGGCCCATTTCCACTTCAAACAAGCAATTCGCTGCACCACGTAGACCTTTGTCTGGCGTCGGATCCAATCGTTCCTTTTTCGGTCTCTTAATGTTATTCCAAGCATAATCCTCTCCATGCATGGGGTCAATATGAAATATTAATTTATTTCAGTGCGGTTTTAAATAAAAATATATTCTAAGATGTTGGTAGTAGTGGTTAGTCCACTGCCCACTATCTTGGCCTGGCACAGAAGCGTAAATCTGATCATCCTGCCTTCATGTAACAAATGATCGCGGCTCACTGCACTTAGTGTACCAATGCAGTGCCATAAGCAAGATGATTTGTCTTACGCTTTAGCGCCAATTCTAGGTAGCAAATATGAAATATTTTTATTTAAAAAAAGCGTGCGATTGATCATCTGGCCTTCATGTAATAAATGATCAAGAAACACTACACTTGGCATATCAATGCAGTGCCCTATGGATCATTATGTGCGGATAACATAACGTTGATAGTGAATAAAGCAGTTGTTATACTTTAAGTTTTGCAGTGTAAATATTATTAGAAAGGTAAAAGAATTTGTTATTACATTTGGTACGAGTTTCCTATCTTGCGATTGAATCGCGCATTGGACTGTTATGGTGATACAAACATATTAAATAGGGGATTAGAAGGCACAAGAAATATTTCCATATTCATTCGACGCAATATGAGAAAATGTCAGTGGAGTGAATTCACAATAAGATAACCGTGTCATAGATACTCGGGGAGTGTTTTTACATGAAGCACCGTTTATCGTCTGTGCTTACTGGAAGGGAACGGTGGTATACTGAGAAAAGTGATATTGTAATGTTGTTTACGTTAAATAATTTAATAAAAGTACTGCATACTGAATTGTTTCTTGCGACTAACTCCCGCTCGCTGCCGGCTGAGAATCTTCTACGCGAGTCCACGCAAATCCAGGACGTTCGATATAGTTTCATAGACCCCTTTAAGTATTTGTTATATCTGGTCATGCCAAGTCTTTCTCGGCCTTCCTCGATTTTTCACATGACCACTTTCAAGTATTTGTTGTATCTGGTCATGCCAAGTCTTTCTCGGCCTTTCTCGACTTTTACATCCAGACACACTAGCATCATAAATCCTTTAAGCATCATTCATTCGTTCCACACGTCCAAACCATCGTACAAAAACTTTTCTTATTTCGTTGATAATGCTTGCATTCTGCTCTAATTTCGAGATGTATTTCTTATTGCATACAGACATTTTCATGCATTCCTTGCATCCCTCACTAGGAAATTGTCTAAAATGTCAAGTTGTTTATTCGATATTACTGCAGTGTTTTCAAAGTCTGAATGAAACATCTTAATGATGTATCGATATCGCCTTTCTCGGTGTAGATACGAGTTACATAGGAATAATACGTCTCTACTGCACACAATGGAAAGGTTCACACGACCCGACTTTTGTGTGAGGTCGCCATTATTGTTCCTGTGCTCCGATATTTTCTTGGAAAAATATTATAAATATGTTTTTACACGCGTACTATACCCATATTTTTTCAATATTTAAAAATTGTAAAAATAATGTTAATATACCCGTGGCAAACGCGTAAATCAGTGACGGGATAAAACACACATGATAATATTATCATTTTACATTTTATCATCATGATTACAGAATTTGTCAAAAATGAACCACGTTACAGGTTACAGGTCACACCGACCGAAAAATTTCGGTCTAAGAATCGTGTTTTTATTTCTTTCCTTCGCGGCGATATTAAAAAAAAATCAACAAAACAGGAATATAATCATATTTTCGTGATTTTACAAAAGTTTATTTTTTAAATTTGCGCAGGTTAGTATTTTTGGTGCGATATATCTCAAGTTCGATGCCACAAAATGGCGATAATTTTTTACATAATTTTTTAAGATACAAGGTAAACAAAAAGATTCCACTAACCATAATATGGTTGTCAGAGGATTTCTTAATAATAACAAAAAAAATATAATAATTAACCAAAGTTAGATGTTACCTGTTGAGCTATGTATTCGAACGATACAAAATACAAATAGTAAAACTTACATAATATTATATAGGTACATAGGCAATGATAGGTAAATATGTAGGCGTATTGAGCAATATTTGGTGGATGATTTACCAACCATTTAAAAAAAAAAGGAAAACTTGAAATCACCCTTGAAATTTTTCCTTTGTTACTCGTAACTTATTGCTTGTTAAATCTCTATTTCGTTTGTTTACATTGTAAATTTTTATCGGCCAAAGATTACTACGCTTCCACATATACATGCATATATTTATGTTTACTACCATTACTATTTCTCTTCCTTATCCGCACCCAATGGTGCACAGACACTACATTGGATATTTTTACACAACCACATTTTATAAATGAAGCCATAGAGTCAAAATGGCATTGATGGCCAGTGAAGCTAGATTAAATGGAAATTAGGTGTATTGGAGTAAACACATGAAAGAATAATGAGGTTTTTTGACAGACAGAAACATTTATTAAAATATCATTAGAGACATAGAAAACCTTAGGATCTCGAGGCAGGTATGTAAATACAAAGTTCGCCTTGACTCGAATGAATTCCAATTATTAACTTCGCATTCTAAGAGAGCACAGATTTCTCAAGGCTTTGCGAATTTATTACAGGTGTAGATTATGATGGATGCGATGTTTGCAATAATGAAGGGGCAAAAAGAGCGTAACCAAGATATCCCTATAATGAAATGTAATGTTTAAGTTCATTTCATATTTAACGATTAGGTTTGGTTAGGTAGAGGTGTCCCGATACTGAGAATATTAACTAAATTCACTTCACTCCAATAACTGACGTATATAGAGACCAATAACTGGCAGTCAAAAATATTCATTTCAGTAACAGAAAATAAGTTTATTTCTATCTACAGTCAGTTACTGGCTGCGTCAGCCCAAAGTGATATATTCTCAGTGTCGGCACATCCACTAGGTACCTAAGGGACACGCGAAGTAAATAAACATTACTCTAATATATTTATTAAAGAAAAAATCATAAAATACTTTATTTGGTAGATATCTTTCGTACTATGGCGGGCTTGTCTGAAATTCCATTCGCAATATCGATACAACGTTAGAGAAGAAAGTTGAAAAAAAATGTTACAAGAGTTAAAATTCCAAGACGTATTTAAGAGAGCTCATTCAGTATCCGGTTGACTTTATTTTATGTTATTTTGTATGATTAAATGCCACCAAATTACTACCGAGTCTTGTTCAAGTTGAAGAGTTTCTATCTAGAATAACTCACTCATCAATTTTTTTATAACACTAAGGGGATGTACAAAAATATTGTAAAATCTCATTTTAAATGCCGCTAAAGTTAGTCAGAGGTTGGTTTGCAACCGTTATGACATCTCGACTCAAATTTTTAATGCATTGAAAAGCGGTCAAAATTGAAATATAATGATAATCACATATTTTGTGTTATATTGGATTAGTACCTATCATGTTTAAAAACATAATAAAAAACGCTAACAAAGCTGGAATAAGGAAATAATATCTTAATACAATTTAGCCGGGATGCATTTCTACAGTGTTTTAATAAGTAGTCAGGTAAAATTAGTACTTAAACTCGGCTCAAATTTTTAATTCGATGAAAATTGGTTAAAATGGAAATATTATAATGGTAATCCAATATTTTATGTTGTATTGGATTGGTATCATATTAAAAAAAAAAACAATAAAACTCGATTATAGCTAGTATAAAGAAATATTTCGAAAGCATTAAACGCTAAAAAAACTCCAAACTCGAGTGAAGTTGACCGAAGTTAGGGAGTTTATACTATATTATAATGATCAAATACAAAGACTAAAATATAGAAAAGAGCATAATTAATGCGATTTTAATTAGATTTACATCCACATAGGAGCGAACGTGGCGAAAAAAAAAGATGAAGAAGAATTATATATCATCTGCCGCGGTATTCCGTATGGTTTCCGGAAACGAGCTTTTAGAATTATTATGTAATTTTTTGTTGCAAATTTTATCAAACCCAGTAAAAAAAAATTGAGGAAAGGTATAAGACTATTATGATGTGAAGATATGTAAAATTGTATTACAAATAACATTTTTAAAATCACTTAGAAATTTAATTAAATTGGTTATTCCGTGCATTTTTCCAATATAATTAATTTTTATTATAATAATTAACTGAAATTTAGCAAATTAATATACAGAGTTTAAAGCAGCTTAGGTGCAACCGCCTATCAATACAAAACAGTTTGTGCAATCAACCGTAGTATAAAAGGTTCTAGGTAATGTTAATCGGAATTACAATGCAACTAGGTGTGCCAAGACAACGTAAACGGTAGGAGTCTGTGGGCACGTAATAAGCGGGAATAACGCAAAAGAAGCATAAAAGAAAATTATAACAGTCAGTTAAAGGAATTTTCTGCCCTAAGCCGTCAATCGATAATAATTTTTGCACTGATAGAAGTTTCGTTTGGTTGTTAAGTGAGAATAGCAATTATTATGTAAGTATGTACATTATAGTATATTATAGTAAGTATGTATATTCTAAAAATTGTTTTTTATTTTGTATCCTCAGTAAAGTGCCAGTCGCACGCAGATTAGTTGGATTTATTTTTCTATTTAACATGAATTTTTTTCGTTTTAAGATTATTATTTTTTAAGTTCTTTTTCACAAAAATATTTGTATGAAAGCTTAAGAATCAAGAAGAGCGCAGATTACGCCCGCGCTGTACTAGATGGCAACGAAGCGTCTTTTAAAAATTATTCTTAAGATTCAATTCTATAAAAAAAATCCTTTTAAGATTATTATTTTTTAAGTTGTTTTTTTCTCACAAAAATATTTGTATGAAAACTTAAACCAAGTAGAGCGCAGATTACGCCCGCGCTGTACGTACTAGATGGAACGAATCATATTTTAAACATTGTTCGCTCCTATGTGGAGCATGTGGACATCACCAGATCCCTCCAGGAGACCCAGTCGCCAGCCAATACTCGCACCTCCTCTTATGTAAGTCTCGTATCCATCAGCTCCGCCGAATACATCCGAAAGATTGTCTTCGATTACAAGTACGCTACGTAAAATAATGCTGGTTACAAACTTTCGTCCGTAACTACTACTACTAGGTACTACTACTTTCCCTTGTCCGCACCCAATGGTGCATAGGTACACCAAATGCAGTTTGTCTTGATCATTTCGTCCGTAAATCTGAACAAATTTTTCTGTGGAAATTTCCTATAGATAAACCATATCGATAAATCAGTAACGATTTTCTTGTAACGGACTCCACACTCCACATAAAACCAACTTCTTTACAAATCTTGATTTACTGCCACGAAGCTTGATAAACAGTTTATGTCGCAGTTTATTAAGCGCCTACTTGTTATTAATGTAATCAGGGTACATGGCATGTCGACTTAAACTTGTACAATTGGTAACATTCATCGAGTTCCCTCATATACGAATCAAGCTGCTGGTTCCATATTGCAAGAATACTACTGCTTCTACTCTCCCTTATCCGCACCCAATGATGCATAGGGCACTGCATTGACAATACACAAGTGCAGCGAATCTTGATCATGAAAATTAACCCTATGAAAATACTAAATTTGCATCCCTTCAAAGGTCAGCGTTTTGCGTTATGTTACTTGTGAGCTAGCCACAGAGAGAAGTCAATGTTGCTCCGATACACTTACTAGGCGCCTACCTTCAGCAAGAAAACACAAGGTTTGTGTCTTGTGTCCCTTCCCTCTCAGGAGAGGATAGTTGGTGTCATCGAACCGACGACTACCGGTTTTAGCACTGTTGATGTTGCAACCATTACGCCATGAAATTGACAGCACTAAATCATTTGCCATTATACATAATACATATTATATTAAATTAACAACAAATGATATATTTCACAGTATACAGATAAGTAGCTACAGTAATTTTATTACTATAAATGCATTATTGTTATTTTTATCTTAATATTCTGGACCGCGCCAGCCAAGAATAGATACTGAGGTTTTCATTATTTGATAGCAATTTCAACGACATTAACATTGAAAGACATTAGGTAGGTGCATTTAGTACATTTTTACGAATGAAAGTGAGAATATTTATAGAATTTGTGGGGGTTTAATTTATCAATGTTTTGATAAATGTCTAGTCGGTAATTTTTCACGAATAAATTAGCATATATTAGTAATAATAAAGAAGCTTAAAATTTGTGAAAAGCGCAGTAGCTCTTGCGCTATTAAAAGATAAATGTGTTGCATCTATGATTTAAGGTGGTAGGTCCATTACCTATGTATGTATAATTTTGCCTCGCGTAACAACCGTTCTTATTCGATTCTTCTATTTTTTCAGTAGATGAAAACATCCGGATATATCTTGTGGCGGTAGTGACATAACTCAGCGTCACAGCATCCTTCCAGCTTCCAATAGTCCGTGATCATGCCTATTCCGTTTATCCCTTTTTGTCCAGCTAAAGAATTCCTTCACTCGTAACTCCATTCATGGCAGTAGCCACTAGCCACTACCAGGAGGCTGAACGGATATCACGCAGTGTAATAATCTCGGGAGATAAAAACCAAAACCAGTCCGTACAGAAGGATGTTGAACCACGAGATGACGGGATCCGACATTTAATTAATTCTTATGAATACATCGATTTTAAAATTTATCCCCTGTATTATTACAGGGGATTTCATTACGAGTATTATCGCTAGTAACCGAAAAATTTATTGAATTATGGCAGATATTTTAAATGTTGGGTTTATATCTTAGCTAGGGAAAAATTAGTCTTTAAAAATAATAGTACGAAAGTGAATGAAAATCTTGTTCGTTGTTTTGGTAAACATGACTAGCTTGAAGGCCATAGATCGGAAATTTCACATGATGATCAGCGATTCCAAAATTTTCCTGTAAAAACCATTTAAAATATCTTTTGGAGGTAGGTTAGAAATACCTATAGATTTTGGGTAAAGTAAAAAAGTGTCATAGTAAATTGAATTTTTATGGAAAATACATTTGCGTTAGGACAAGTATAACATAAAACACTGAAACATTAAAAAAGAATCACCATTCACTAAAATACTGTTGAATGACTAAGTTTTGTTGCTAATCGAGTAATAGTATATTGAAAAACAATTCTACAAGTCATAATCTCTACTGTTAGCTTTAAATAAAAAGCTCAGGTTTTTTAAGATCTAGCGAAATTGTTTACTCAGATATTAAGCTAATTACAGGAAAAGCTTTATTACCAGCAACAGTTTAGCTAAGGCTGTTGGACGCTAGTACCAGTCCGCAAACCGCAGGCTTTATCTGACCAACTACAATCATCCTATCCTGGAAGTTGTAGTCGGAGTGATATAATGACTTGAAGATGGATTCCTTGGACAGGTTTAACAAGATAAAGAAATATCCCATATTTGTCACGATAGCTCCTCTCTCACGAAGCTCTTACATTCCGAGAATTGACATGGACAGAAAACAACAAAAAAATCTGATAACATTTTCTAATCCGTTGTTTGCATGGAAACTTTGAAAGCTGGGCGTGTACTAGGGAAAAAATAGGAAGATTAATTTTCTTTTATACTTATAAAAAGTAATTCAGTTGATGGTTAAAGGAAAAAAAATGAAAAGGTAGCTAATGTTTACGGTAAAATTTAAAAAAGAAAGCATTTACATAAATCTGATATTTGGGATGATAATTTCAAAGGTTAACTTTTACCAAAATAAATTGTAAGAAGAGCTTAGTTATGTACATTAAGTAGAGTGTTTAGAAAAAAACATATTGAGTATTTTTTCCTGGAAGGAATAAATTTAAATAGTAATGAAAAGAATGAAATGTTTAAATCCGCTATTTGCGCGGATAATTTCAAAGATAAGCTTGCTTTTAGGAAAGATGTTTTTACAAAAAGCTTAATTTTTGTACAATAAAAATTATTAAAAAGAGAATTTAATTTTTTTATATCAAGCAAACAAAACATTAATGTTAATAATCCAACTTTTAAAAATATTAAAATGTTATTTGCGCGGATAATTTGAAAGCTAAAGAAATTGTATTTATGATGTTGTCTGACAAAAAATCTTATTATTTAAATAGAAATTTTTAAAATGATTTCTTCACGGAATTTAATACTCTTCTAGAAATTATAATAATTAAAAGTTAAGTACGTAAAGCAAAAAAAATTTAAAATTAAACATGAAAACAAAGAAATGAAAATTTTAATGATAATGACGGGATTTACATAAAATATATAAATCTAATCTAAAAACATAATACTCAGAATTATATTTTAGCTTATGAAGTTGAATTAAAAAGGAAAAGTGTTTTAAAATGATTAATTTGTATAAATTTCTAAGGAGTTCTCACTTAGTTGCTAAGGATTTAATGCTAGTAATTATTATTAATGCAAGTAAATTATTATTTTTAATTAATTTACACAACGACTTCTAACTTTCTTGGTAAATATAAATTGAAATAGGTAGAAAAAAAATTGAGCTAAAAACTTAAAATAAGCTTTGTAACTAGGTAAAAAAAAGACAGTGGAAAGAAATAATAAGATTTTCATAATTAAATAAAAAACATAATGTTATTCAAAATATTAAAACAGGAATTTTTTTTTCTAAGTAATTAAAAATAATTCTTAACATTAAAAACAATATGCCCTAAACACATTTTTTTACAACAAAAAAATGTATTTAAGTTACCCAAAGTCTTTGGAAAGAAATATATCAACAAATAATTAAAAACAACCAATCGTAAATAATAATATAATATTTAAAAGTGACATCGTAAATGTTGTTTTAAATTGAAATAAAAAATCAGTATTCTGTCATATTTGAGATAAGGAGAGACGTTTTGATTGAATATTTGTACTATTCTTTCACTAAGTCTAATTATAATATGGATACCTCTACCTACTGTAGGTGTGTTAAGTATAATAATGAATAGATGATTTGCGATAGTTGCTGTAAATTGATTTCTAATACGAAAAAAAAAGTAATTGCAGGCATTATGAATAACCAAACTGAAATTAATAATCGCGAAATAAACCTTGCCCACATCAAATGTAGGTCTTGCCCCGCCACTGGACGTAGACCTGACTCAGGAGGATGCACGGGAACTAGCGGCCGATCGCTTGGCTTGGAGACAGTTTGTGGAATCCATATGCTCCACATATGGAGATAAAAGATGGTGTGATGATAAAGAGGATAAAGCATGTAATGTCTCGAACTTAGCGTTCACGCACGACTAAGAATAATAATATTGATAATAAGAACATATCGAAAGAAGCAAAATTGGCAGTACACAACGAGTTCTGGTACCAACCCTTATGTATGGTAGTGAAGCGTGGTGTTGGAAAAAGAAGGATGAAAGTAGACTGAATGCTGTTGAAATGCGATCTCTCAGGCGAATGTGTGGTAAGACTATGTGTGATAGGTGTACAAATGTCGAAATTAGAGCAGAGTGCAAGGCTGAGATAAGCATTATCGACAAAATTAAGGAAGGGCTTTTACGATGGTTTGGTCATGTGGAGCGAATGAATGATGAAAGAAAAAGTTTAAATGCAAGTGTGCCTGGATGTAGAAGCCGCGGAAGGCCGAGAAAGACATGGCATGACCAAGTACGTCAAGTACTTGAAAGTGGTCATGTGAAAAGTCGGAATAATCGGCGTATGTGCATGAGAAGATGTATGAATGTAGAGGAAGCAAAGGAAGTCTGTCAGGACAGAGTGGTATGGCGTTCTATCCACTCTGCCTACCCCTACGGAGAAATGGCGTGATGGTTAGTTAGTTAGTTAGTTAATAATAATCAAGAAAATAGTACTTCATGTATGTTTAAAAAAAATGTAACTATGCAGAATTTAATGTGCCTACAGCCCACATAATTATTTATTCAGATTCTCTTCAAGCAATACTTCTTAAGCTGAACTGTTAAACAAAAGTTTGAGCAATTGTTCAATAAATACTTGCTACAAATATTTATAAACCGAATATTTCTAAATGATATGGATGAGGATAGCTGTAACATGAAGAAATAATACTAGCAATAATAGTAATAGGATGATTTATAAAGCGCAGTTTTCGTGAAAAATCACCGCAAGGGCGATGTACATAATTATATTTATAAAAACAATATATTAAGTGCCCGAAGCACGTATTCTGAAACTGAAGAATATACATAAATGTTGTGTCCATATTTGTTACGTTTTATTCAGGAAATCCACCCGGAAAGGGTGCATGTAAAATGTGAAAAAAAATATTTTTAAAATTAACATAAGATAATTACGAAAAGTCGGCAGTGATACAAGTAAAATAATTAAATTAATGTTTTGTACCTTTGTCAAAAACAATGCACTCCATTCTCAGATTTTTTTCTTATAGGTGGGCTATTATCGTTATTCGGGATTAAGGACATAGAGTGGACATAAGGACACTGATTATGTTATATTTGATAAAGACGGAAAGAATCATACTTTTATCTAAAGAGCCGTTAAAAATACAATATTTATGTGGTCTGTAGATTAAATATCGAGCAACTAAACTTAACTAATCTACGTTATTTATTTCAGTTACAAATCATGTAATTTTTAATGGAGGTTTTAAGATTTTGTGTATCTATTATTATTTTATACGTAATTGTAGGTTCAATGATACCATTTAGAGAAATCATAATAAATTATCCATGAAAATAAAGGCAATTTTTATTATAAATATAGGTTGTCTAAATCATCCGCGTTAAACAGTCCTAATTAAATTTTATATAAGACTAGTTATTAAAACACTTAAATTATAGGTTATTTTTCCTGTTTACTTATAGACATGTTTGAAATTAGAAACCCCTTCAAAGTAATCATTAACTACATTGCGCATTGTTGATATCGTTTATAAATATATTCAGTTGTAATGTACAAAAGCGTTGCGTTTTTTTATATTCTCAATACTTAGACCAATTTTAATATGATGTGATGTGTTTTGTACAACATTTTCTGTGTGATATTTGTAGATACAAACAGGATTTTACCCATGACGGGCTTGCATTCAATTACGAGATGAGATAACAGTGAAGTATCGCGACATTTCACTCTATATTTTTAAGTTCCTGTACATAATTAGCAGACGTGGGTACAAAAAACTTATAAATGGATAAATGAATGAATACTAGGATATTGTTTTACTCAGTTGACAGGTCATAAGTCCTGTAAACGCCTAGATTTCCATACTCCCTTCCATACATCTCTTCTCTATTGATATGTCAATTGAAATGTCTTTTGTGTTTGAACGACAACGTATGAATGTACATACATAGGTACTAGGTACATACAATAAAACATTATGTAGAATGATAAGAAAACATACGAAACACTGATGTTTAAATATGACGATATCCAAATAAAATAAATAACAAATTACTGTTCTAAATGTTTGTGTTTTTAGTAGCTATTTTGATATAAGATGTTTTGACGCTGTGGTGGTTAAAAGAGCTAAGCCCTTGTATGTTGGTAGGGTGTGGCTCATCACCACCACGACGACAAAATTCAATATGTATCTATGTAGTATGAGTATATGTAATTTGCTACGTAGCTATGTGTTACCCAACTTGTGCTACATATTTATAAAACTGGCCAAGAAAGGAAATATAATAAGAGAAAATGATCAAGTACAGGAAATTACTAGAATTACTTGTTTTTTCTAATCCGAAGAGTTAGATTTCATTTATGTAATATGCACAAACAAATGTCGACCAAAAACCACCGTTCGAGTTCTTGAAAGGGGACACTTTTATTTCGAATTAAGGATTGGATATTTTCAAATTAATATTCAAGATATAACCACAAATGTTATTTTATTTTTATCATATACATGGTGTTACAAAACTCGTAGCACAACCCGAAAACTGGTGAATACAGTGACCGATTTGAGAAAAAAAAAAGTATTGTATGGATAAAATAACAGGAAGTCCCTTAAGCGAAGAATTATAAAAGGCCCCCTTTTTTGACATTTAAAAATTTTAGGAAAATTAAAAATGTTTGAAAAATATAAAAAGCTAGTAAATTAAGAACACATAAAAATTATCTTATTTTTTCGTTAAAAACAAAAAAAAACCCATTTCGTGGCATGACATAGGGCAAAACACGATTTTTTTCTAGTTTTGGTACAAATATGTACATTCGCAAGTAATTAATTCTGTTATATGTATTCTGTCACATGTACAGGATATCCCGTGTGATTTCCTCGCTATCTCGTTAATTCGAGACAGTATTAATAGATTATAGCTGATTTAATCATACCTACTCTCAACTTAGATCGTATGTACAGTTCCTACAGTTAAAACGACGTTAACACTTTAACGTACATTCATTTTCAAAAGCACCTTGTAACGGAAGGTAATAAATACATCAGACGGGAAACCTATAGCTATTTTTATTGAAAATTCTAAAAATTTATGAGTCCGTAGCTCACCAACATATTATAATATATTATTTTTTCCATAATTGTTTTCTTCGACATAATAGAAATTTGTACATGATTTAAAAATATATATTTAATGAGTTCCTACGATTCTTGTGTAATGCTTTGAATAATATTTTTTTTTAATGTGTTTGTCCTGTTTTATTTTTAAAAATACCGTCAGTTATAATTTCATAAATTCACTATGAAAATATGCTTTGATGAGTTTTTAAAGAATTTTACTAGCTGGCCTGTAAAGGATCATTATATTTTAAAGTAGGTACCTACCCACATTATATAAAATCTCGTTATTTGCACATTCCATCAACAGACAATAAATTCATATTTTGTTAAGTTTCAATTTGATGAATTCAATTTAATTAACTTCCGTTTATTGTAAAAATAATTTAAATTAGTTACAGTAGAATCACAGGATGGTGGCAATCGACGTTTACAAGCGGAATAACGTTTTGTAAATATTGGTAGCTAAATATAGTCTTTACATAAGAACTACGGGATATAGATCTGACCAGAGATAAAGTACGTGAACTGGTAAATTGGGAACCGATCGCTTGGCTTGGAGGCAGTTTCTGAAATAATGATGTTATATCTAGATCTATTTTCTTAGATTTCGACTACTATTACACAAATGCGGAGTTGCACGTCTAGTTATCTGCAAATTAATGCTTCTAGCGATTGACTTTTCGTTGCAGAATATCCTTGACTGCACCAGGAGTAGGTTTGGAGTAAATCCTTTCTGAACCAGTCGTAATCTATGTAGGTAGCTACTAAATAAATTCAGAATATTATTGCAGCTTGTGGGCAGTTGGGTGAGATCAACGACCTTTGTACAAGTATGTATTAATAACCTACCATCATGATAAAATACAATGCAAATCAATATAATGCAGAATAAAGAAAATTAGGTGCATTTACGCAAAAAAATGTAGAAAACTAGTCTCCTATACAATCTTTTGGCGCTGTTTTGACAATCAACAAAAAAATAGCTTTTGGCTGTCTGTAAAGTCGGTTTACGGACAATAATTTTACGTGATAACGTTATAAGAAAACATCGATGAAAAATAGCATACTTTTATGAATTGAATTGAATTATTTTTACTGAATTACCATTATTTTGTATTATACAAAGCAGGAGTTAATTGAAAATTACATTTTTTTCCATAAATTATCATTTTGTTGCACTCGTTAATTCAAATATTTGTTTACTTAAATTATACAAATTAAAGTAACAATGTGCTATTAACAATTTATTTACAACTTATATACATATGATTCCGAGATCTTGTGTGCTGCTGCTGTCTCCCTTCTACTCGGACGTATCGGCCGATGGAGTGGAAGAGAGATAAATGCGTCACAAACCGAACGCTTAGGCCGATCGTGCCTCTCTATCGCTTGTTCCGCGCTCTCGCTTGCACACTCGGCTCAGGCGGAACGTGACAATGAGTCATGCTTTTTCGTGTGTGCTGCCGGCGTTCATCGCTTTTATTAGACGTTATCACGTCAAAAAAACACAAGAAGTATCCAGATAGCTACTGAATTTGCGTTATTGAGACGTACCCTAATACTCAATTTTTTTGTTGTTGGTAATGAAAATAACAGCTTTGTTCTGTTTTGTTTATGTGATTTTCCAAACAATGCAAAGGCCAAGTAAAAAATTGACAAATTCCTCATAGAAAGGTGAATCGTTAAAGATCAATTTGTTTTAAAGCTGTGAAGTCAATCTTAAGTAGGCACTACTTATTACTATTATAGAACGAAAGTTGTTCGTTTGTAACCGGTTAATATGCATAATATCTATAAGTACAAAACGTTTACAAATATAATACAAACCACAGCTGCAAAACATCCGATCATTTCGCCATAAGATTCAAACAGCAAACATGCAAATATCTTAAGAAATAGTGCCAATAATAATATCTTTGTTTATAAAATACGCTTTAAGATAAAAATTTCAACAATTATTCATGTTATATTTATTTAACAAACCATTTCAATTACTAAGCGCAATATGCATTTTGTTTCAAACAAACGCAGCAAATGATGCTGGAATTGTTTGAAGCACAAAGTACCTACCCGTGTATTGAAGATGTAAAATATACATTTGTAGGTTATTTATAAATGCTAAGTAATAACAATGATACAAGAATACAAGAATAATATTAGGAAGTAGTTTGCTTGAGGAAAATGATGTGTTCAAATAAAATTGATAGGCGTTCTATGCTATGCGTAAGTCTTAGAAGATAATAAAATATTGTGTGCATACTTATGATATTTATTGAAAATAAAGCTATATTCCTATCTGCTAAACAACTACTAAACACGACGTTGCTTTTAATGTTTTGCATATTTGTATAATACGAGGTGTCCATTTACTGAAATTTATACATAACATCACGTCATATTGATTCCATTTGTGTTTTTTTATTTTACGTAATAAAAAATCACTTTTTTTTTAATTTTAATTAATTTGACATTATCCTGATTGCTCCAAATACCTACCATGTTTCCTACTTTTATATTTTATTTTCAAAGAATAGCTTGATTAAAAATAAGTCGACCGCACTAGAAAATTGTGATTACATCTCAATACAAGTAAACAAGTCTTCCGAAGAAAGAATGCATGAATGCCAAGGATAACATTTGGGTTGGGACATTCTTACAACCGATTTTCATTCATAAAATAACCACTTTTTGTTCGACACAAGACGAAAATCCAGTTTTTATTTCTTAACACAAAACACGAGGTGCACACACAAAAAATTCTTTTTGTTTTAAATTAGTTTCATAACAACGCATAAGTTTTTATTAAAATAGGTAATTGTAACGACAAAAAAAGGGGTAGAATTACTAATATCCCTATTATTAACATCTCAAAAGAGACAATAAATCTCTACAAGTTGTGTACAAGTATTTTGACACACTCGAATGTTGTTTATAATTTGTATTGTGTGTAATATAATTTTACTATTGCAATATTACATAATATTATACCTATTTTAATTTTTAGAACGGTATAATTCTTTAAACGAATTGATTGTTATATGTATTACTGATTAATAGAAATGCGATAAATAAATCGTATCAAGCGTATAAAGTACCATCAAATTCACTCGTTATTTTTTTTTTGCGCAATTATTGTGTGCAGTTCTAAAAAGCGCTGGCCTATTTTAGATTTAGATGGGAATCAAAACCCGAATCTTGAAAGTTGCGTAGTTGCGTCAATCTTTAGACAATAGTGAACCCTTATTGATTCCATAATGCATTGCATTTATTCTTATTTGTGTGTGCTCGAGATTTCTTTCAACATTATTTCTACCACAATAGCAAATACACACACCAGTGCAGGTCTCTACAACATCCGCTTATTATTTGAAGTATAACCTGCCAGCATTCGAAAACAGTTTGAAATCTGGAGCAAAAAAAAACCTACCATGTGTTGAGATTTGAGATATTCCGGCCATGTGGCATTCAGGAGTTTTTGTCTGCTTTTCTACCTGTCCTGAACCTTGCGTAAATTGGGGACATCATGGTCCGTGGAATGTCCTATGATAATTCAATGTTGAGGTATTCCGTTATGTTACGAATGAAAGAATAAGACTTTTTATTACAAATGTGTCGTACAAACTCAAATTAATAAGCTTTTTAAATTTACATAATTCAACATTTTTACGAATTCAAGAATTAAATTTCAACGCTAGAGGCTAGCTATTAAAAAATATCGTCATTCTGGTATAAAACGCTGGATTCCAGCGATATTGTAATAATAATGAAAATAATAATTTTAGGATAATAAAGCGCCTTTATTCGTGAGAATTCACCTCAAGGGCCACACCTTGAGATTGGGTACATATTAAGTTCCCCAAGGACGACTTATGAAACTATGAACGCTCACAAAAAGCAAATAATGTGTGATTTTTTTAATCCTATGTGTTTTATACTGAATTTGTGTTTGTTTTCATCTGTTAGTAGATCTTCTGGCCTGCTATTAAATATAAAATATGTAGATAGGAGTGGAGGATGGTGGTTGAAGAAGGTTTGCGTTAACTGAAATATGCTAGGTACATTTTTATTGACACAGGGGGGGGGGGGAAGGTAAATTGTTACCTAGTAATTTTATTATAATACAATACTCTTATTGAATTTCTTCTGCGTATTAGGAGTACATAAATATAGTGGCTGTCGATAAAAATGGATTAGATATTAATATAAACGTATTTTTATCTTTATGAGTTACGATAAGTTTAACTGAGACGCGATAAGAATTTAAATTTGGTATAATTTCATAAATCATCGTTTAAACTACTATTTATAAAATACAATAAATAACGTTACATAATAAATTATGCTTACTTACCATGTGAACATAATACTGAAAAACTAAATGAAGCCTTTAATCGTGATGAATAATAATAATAATAATTGAAATTGATCATTTCTATAGCGCCGTTTGTGTAAAGTATTACCTCAAGGGCGTTTCAACAAAATAAAATATAAATTTAAATTAAGCATATATTATATTTAATTGCATAATATAAGGAGAATGGTTCACAGTGGTAAATATTACAATCCTACGATAGTACAAAAATAAAAAAATCATATTATTTATATCTAATTATTTAAGTTTAGAAAGTAATTTTATACATTTAAATTTGGTGAAAAAAAAATATGCCTAAATTGTACATCTGTAGCTCAGCCATAACGTTAGTTAAAGTGTAAAGTGACTCGCGAGAATTTTCATATATACACAAACGTAAATGCATATTAATTGTTATTCTTTGAATACCAATACTTTCAAACAATAAGTAAAAACTCAATTTCTTAGAATTCGTGTTGCATTTTATCAACAGATGCATTTTGTTGAAACTTTACCCTCACGACTTGCTCAGAGACATGCACATTTTATTGCTCCCAGTTTAATTAATTATTTTTTTAACTGACAATAAAATGGCATTTTCAAATTTTCCAAATTTTTACATCTTTTGAAAAATTAACACAAAGTTGGATACATAGTGTAAAGGTAGAATCATTCTTACTATAAAGACCATAACAGTAACATAATCTACGTCATTTTTTATTTTATATATTATAATTATTTCCCTTCTTCCAATTTTTTCGTCTTCCAGTTCTTCGTTTTTTTTAAGTATCTTGTTTACATTATCTGTTATTTTTCCATTTTTACATGACTTTATTTTTCTCTTTTGACACGTGTACACTGTTTGACTTTCACAGTATACCCACAAACAGGCTATGCCTTGGTGGGATTTTTGTTTATTTTTTTTAATGTATGTGTGTTTTTATTTGTATTTCTTTGTAAACAAATTTTTTCGTTTGAAAATAAATTTTAAAAAAAAAATAATAATAAAAAAAAAATAGATTAAAACGATATTTGCAACTAGAGCACACCTTGAGCACATTTATTTGAGAGAACAGTTTTTTTGCAAAGATAAAGCAGATAATGGGTAAGTACTGAGCGTGTTGATTCCAACACATGTAAATAATAAAATGAAATAAATTATACATATACTTTGTTTACGTTATTGGAAAAGTAATTCGTTGGTTAGTGGTAAGTGAAAGAAGAGTCACAAAGTGATTGGCTCATGTCAATCAAGGGCAGCAATAATGTTTACTGAGAACGTTTATGTTTAGATTGCGTATGTGGATGCATTATTGCATTAGTAGATTGTACGTATGATAATTTTCCTAATATTCAAATTCATAAAAAAAATATAAACTCCCACTACCTATAAATTTTTTTATTACACAAACAAGAAACCTGTGATTATTAGAGCTTTTATATGCAAAACCGCCACTGATCGTCTTCACTAACAACTTTACTATTATTTTTTTACTTTTTACATCAAGTGAAAATTAATCAAGTCTTGGTGAAAATAAACTGACTTTCGTGATATAAATAGCGTGAAGAGGGAAGGTATTGATTTTTAAATATCCTGGTCTTAGAAATAGTGATATTTTGAAAATATAGGTCCATATTACTACTGACCACCTTGCTAAATGTGTTTATAATGATCTTAGATCTTAAACCACCTTGGTGAATGATCTTAGATAAACATATATATAAGACAGTGATAGGGGCAATGCAAGCATATAACCCTCTTTTCTTCAGCTTTTTCCAGTTAAAACTGAATCTATTAAATTTCGCGGATTAGCTTTAAAAATCGGTGGAGTTGTGCTGGACTAAAGAAAGACTAAATAGTCTTTAAAACAGTCTAGGGAAACGGTGGGGCTTTTATTGTAGAGCACTGCATTGGTCCACCGAGTGCAGTGTATCTTTTGATTATTTTTATTAGATGAAGGTAGGATGATCAGTTTTAGGCATAAACACCAGTCCAAGGCATCACACATATTTTAGCTCCTAACTTGACCTAACTTAACCTAAATAAATAAATACATACCTGAATCCAAGGCTAACACAGCAATGACTTGTTGAATTGCGATCTCTCAGACGAATGTGTGGTAAAACTATGTATGATAGATGTACAAATGTCGAAATTAGAGCAGAGTGCATTATCGACCAAATTAAGAAAGGGCTTTTACGATGGTTTGGTCATGTGGAACGAATGAGTGATGAAAGAACAGCTAAAAAAATATATGATGCGACTGTGTCTGGATGTAGAAGCCGAGGAAGGCCGAGAAAGACATGGCATGATCAAGTACAAGTACTTGAAAGTGGACATGTGAAAAGTCGGAATAATCGGCGTGTGTGCATGAGAAGATGTATGAATGTAGAGGAAGCGAGGGAAGTGTGTCAGGACAGAGTTGTATGGCGTTCTATCGTTAATTGGTTAGTTATACTTATTGATTTATTTTTATCTGCATTTAGAATTTCTCTTTACGCATCATAGATGCATAATTTTACTCATCAGAGTTTTCTCAGATCCTACTACGTATTTATGTTAGTATGTATATCGGTGTATGATAGTATGATAGTGACATTTCTTTCTGTATTATCTCAGATAGCTGAGTCGTCTGACTAGGTAACAACAACAGCCAATGTTCCACGAACCAAAGTATCTACTGCATATTCAAGACTCCCAGGTCAATCACGTATTCAGCGTGTTAAGGTTCAGCTAGGTATGGTGATTTGTGACTTGTGACTTTGTAGACTTATTTACTGGGTTCAGAATAGCGACGTCACTTCTTGTAACGCGCTCATACATATTTATGGTAAATAATATACGTGAATGAACAACAAATACTATTCGAGAAACGAGACAACCTTTTATACTAAGATGGAGTGCCTAACCTTACCAATGCTTTGTTCAATATTCCTAACAGTTTTTGTTGAAATATTTATTTGAACGTGATTTTCACATACAATTATTTCATATGAGATACCTTGGACTGGCGCTGAAGAATGAAAAGAAAACATAAAGAAAAATGTATGGTCTCATGTGCTCTTATTATAAATTGACAACTGAAGATTATTCAAATGTATCTTAACTGATACTAATAATTAATCATCTACCTGCATACGAAAACAAGCTAATAAATCATTAAAATCACACAAAAAGGGGATCTGCCTTCTCACATGGTGATGGAATTCGCTAAAATGACATGTGTTTTAATTAATTTATGTATTTTATATTAATATTTATATTCGTATGGTGTTTTTTTTTTATATACTTAATATGAAATGAATATATCGTGTGGCCGATTGCTTTTCCTATAGTTAGTTTGAGCAATATACCTTACATAGGAAGCGGATATGAAATGATGAAAATAAATGTGATTTCAGATCTCTTACCACTTACGAATTTAGTTAGACTTTCCGGATAGTGGGGTTGTTTTTTCTTACCTGAAACAAGAACGATACAAATATTAGAATTTATAGATAGGCGCCATTCTGGTATATTTATACGAAAACGGCGCTATTTGATTATCCATAATAATAATAATAAAAATTGGGGTTCGAATTCTCCACCACAAAAAATTAAATATATAAAAATAGAATATATAAAAAAATATTTTTGCGTTGTTGGAAATTACATAAAATTTAAACTACTCGTTTAGAAGAATAAGCACCCAATTTAAATTTGACACAGTTACAGAATCAATTTTCTTTTCCATTTCCCGATGTCATAGTAAAGTATAATATATTTTAAACTGCACATAAATTAATAATGCAATGTAATTTTCAGCTTTATCTCCCCACCAGTACTCGATACAATAAATGCTTATCACTAAAACAACTAAGGGTTGGTTGGATTGCTCAAAAGTAATAAGCCTGCCTTTGTACATTGCCTTAGTAATTGTACACGAAGTTTTAAATAAATTAATGAATATTAAAGGCTTAACCAACTATAGGCTTCAGGTTATATGATTTCGAATCTCAGGTTAGATTTAATAAGATTAGTTAAATTGGTACTTCTAAAAAAGGTAGGTACTTTTTTAAAAAGTTTATACGTTATTCAAAGATATTATATCCTCTTGGCTTGTATTCTCACATCGCGATAAGTGAAGACCCATTAACTAAAAACCTTCTGACAACATGCAGTTACTTTGCGGTATAGGTACAAAACAGGAAGTCGCTGATAATGATAAACATCCCCAACGCCAATGACGTAACAAGTCACTTCCAAACAACACTGTCTCAACAGCCAACAGCCTTAACCCACCCGAGTAGAGAGTAGAGTAGAGAGTAGAGAGTACAAGAGTAGACCGCAGAGCGTGAGAGTTGCATCTGCCCGAGACCCGTATTGCCTGCATCCTATGCGCGGGCGAAGGGCCAGGAAGGAAGCGTTTTTTTACCGAACATCCGAACTGTATGGCCCAGTTACACGAGAGATTGCACACTGCACACGTGTACGGTTTAACATAGGTATTTATTTCACTTTTCATGATATATCAAATATAAAATTTAGGGATTACCTACTTTCAAACGGTCGGGTCGTGAAAAACTGTGACAGAAGTCAGGAAACAAATCGTGGTGAAGCAGGATTCAAGACTTGGCACTAAGTATGAACATTTTTATAAACAACATTTTGAGTGTGTCCAAATACTTGTAGACAAAAACTGGATTTCACCCATTTCGGGCTAATAATTACAATTTGACATCTCAACAGAGACGAGAAGTTTGGAAGGGAATATGAATATCTAGGCGTTTACACACACAAAATGTTGTTTATAAAAATTAGCTGGTAAAAGTTATAAGCATAACAAATTGAAGATTCATCTTCAGGCGTTTCCTAGTAGGTGATATAATTCGGTAAGAATCTCACTTGCAATCATAAAGGTTTCTGTTAAAATGCTTAGCAATTTTCTCAATGGATGACAGAGAGTGTTCACATGTGAAGCGTCGCGCCATTTTACTGTGTATTGGCAGATATGGATATCAAATACTAGGTGAAATGGGGAATGTTGTAATACATCAAGTGGTCACTTAACCCAACCAATGACAGGTCATAAGCCCTGTAAACGCTTCGATATCCATATTCCCTTCCAAACTTCTCGTCTCAATGAATCTCAATGAACATTTTTGTTTAATTAAAATTGATTATCGAAGCAAATTTTGAAATGAACATGAATTTTGTTTCATATATTCTAAAGTCCGCTTTTATTATTATTATTCGGACAATTTATAAAGCGCTGTTTTTGCGAAAAATCGCCTCAAGAGCGCTGTACAAAAATAGGCTAGATCTCAAAACTCGTCCTGCAGCTATCAAGCGCAGAGACGGTTGGAGAATTCTAGCCCCTGATTATAAATATAAACAGATTTTAATTATAAGTTAGAAAAGTACATTAAATAATGTAGGTATAGCAACAATTAATAGGTTTTGTAGCTGATTTTCACTAAGTACCTAGAGTAGACTTATCTTCGGAATTTCTAAGTTCGACCACATCACTCCACTGCTAAAGAAACTGAACTGGCTGCGATTTCCACAAAGGGTAGAATACAAACTCTGTTGGCTAATGTACAAAGCCATGCATGATGCCGCTCCAGAGTATTTAAAAGAGCTTTGCATTCCAGATGAATTAGCTGAAAGACGTCTCACACTTCGATCAGCTACATCTACAGCAATAGACAGGGTTTTAGTACCGATCCGTAATCAGCGCACAAAATTTGGAGAGCGCGCTTTTGCGGTTGCGGGCCCTGTGGCTTGGAATGCACTCCCACCAGAAGTGCGCAACTGTTAGAGTGAAGTGATTTTTCGAAAGAAACTTAAGACCTATATGTTCTCAAAATCTTCTGAATAATTTTGATAATGGTATTTTCTACTCAGAAATTGAATTTTCACTCACTTTAAATTTCCCGAGCCGTTAAAGCCCCAAGCGCCCTTGAGGTATATTTATACGAAAACGGCGCTATATATATATTGCCCATAATAATAATAATAATAGTAGGTAAGTGTGTAGGAGGGTAGACAACAATCCATCTTGCAGCTTCAAAGCGCATGGATGATTGAGGATCCAGCCCCCTTTGTACCAAGAATTTACACTCTGTGGTATTAATAAGTTATGATATAATTATGTCTCTTACAATATTATTTTATTTTGTTTTGTTTGTACCTATAATCATAATTTAACCGTTATAGATTTAAGGAAAAAAGATTTTGATAGCAAATCTACTTATTATTATTAAATGTGAAAGGTAACAGGATAAAAGACAATAGATACGTATTTTAATTAACGATATTCCGAATGTTAAGTTCAAAGTTGAATTATAACATAAAAGATCTGATGCGCATTGCACATTTTGTTCAACTAGTCAAATAATACTATTCATGAAAAAAAACAACATTAAAAAACTAGTTTTAACAAGAATTTGAACAATTTTACTTAATCTGTTATACTTATGAAAACTTTTGTGAGAAGAAAAAATTTTTTTTTACAAGCTAAAATTAAAAAAGTGATATTACAAAATCGAATCCAAATATGAGACGTAGAATTCATTGTTTTCCCCCTTGTACATCGAGTTTTGTTACACCCTGTATAAAAATATGCCCTTATATTATATATAATACAAGAATATAGCTTGGTCACTGAATCCTATCCTCACTAACTCAATATCAGTGCTTGCAACCTGCAGAACTGCATCCAATGTTACAAGGAATTAAGGAATATGGTGCATATTTTTCTAACTTTTAGTAAAAAAAAACATATTCGTTCTTATGATATAGGTACTAAAACCTTTCAATTTCGGGACTGCTTTCAAATAGTCTGAAATCACTGTGCCAGAAAGCAGGAAGCAAGTTGTGTTGGAGTGGGATTGGAATCTAGAGATTATAATCCGGAGTCTCCAAATCTACCATTATCCAACAACCCGTTTTTTTTTTTTGACTTGATGTGATGAAGCATATTATACCATGTGGTATTTTGGTATTTTAGGATCTGTTAAGGGTTCACCGTAAGCCAGCACCAGCGTTATAAATTTAGGTGTTTTCAAAATGATATTACGGACTTGTGACAGCCACAAAGCTTCGAAAGAATTGCCATCATAATATATAATTATATATGTACTTCAAACCGTTTTCTGGGGAAATTAGCGTGCCAGATTTTATTTAATTACCTTATTTTTCCCTAAAAAAATTATCTATTTTGCGGTCACATTTAATGTGCGATTTTTTGAAGGATTTTTTCCAGTTTTGGTACGCCTCGTATGATTTTTTTGTGTTTTGTATAGATGGCAGTAAAGAAGAAACAAAGCAATGATTATTAATTGAAGCTACCAGGCTCATTTGCGAGTTCCACATTGAACTGGTATATAGTAGATAAGCCATCAAATATGTACGAGTAGGTACTTCTAACTGGTATGAGGAATGTATCGTTAGAACAATCATTAATAAGAATGGTGACGTATCCCCGATATAAGCAACTGCTGTTTTGTATAGATGGCCAGTAATAGTAACAATCAAATTCTATCATGCGTCCCGGGGTCACCAGATAAATAAATGATATTGAGGAACAAAAATTTACATTGAAAAAATACTTTGAGGGCGCATCAGAGCGCTACTTTAGGAAAACGATTTTCATCGCAAATAATATCTTTAAAAAAAAATATAGTTTATACTTGAAAAACAAGGTTAATGTCATTTATACTTAATATAGTAGGTAACTGTTAGGCCTCCTAGGACAGAAGGCAATGCAAGGAGCTGCTCCTATAGAAGGCAGTAGTTACGGGGGAAGAGGGAGGAGAAGGTAACTAAATAAATATATGGTAGAATTTTAAAATTTTGGATACAGACACTGGAGTAAACCCGTTATTTTCCACAGCTTCCGAGCATCAATTAAGTATGTAAATCGGTATTCTATTGGAAACGTTTTATCGCGTGACGTCAGAAACGCAATTTATTTTATAGAGAACAGAGATATAAAGGGCCTTGCAAGAATTTTTCTGACTACCGATTCAGAAAACTTAAATAAGTTTGCAGTTATTTAAATTTATTTTTACCGTAACTTAAAAGTAAAACAGTAACCCTACCGCATGTAGTGTTTCATGTTTTTCAATTCGTCTTTTATTTTTTGTTGACATCCATGACCATATCAATTATCAGGAGCATGCAAATGTCTCGCCTAAGAATCTCGGGATAAAGCAAGATTGTTCTAAGTGTACTTTTATTCTACATAATATTGTTAAGTATTGATTTTATCTCCTATGTCAAAGCGATGATTAGTCTATGAACAATATAGCACATAAATTGATGACTTGTTAATGAATGATATTTACGACAAATACAATTGGACGAATAATGACGAGGGCTTACACGTTTTTTACAATTATTTTTTTAGATTACACAATGTTTCATATGAGTAACAAAACTTCAAATAAGTTTCATTGGCACACTTACATTTATACATTATACATTTCACCCCCTAAAATCCCTTGAAAACAGATTTTTATACTTGTGTGATTGTTTGTTTGTTGAATGTAAGCAAGTGTTCAGGAATGTTAAATAAACGAGGAAAAAGTAAATCTAATCTTTTTGTATCCAAGATTATCCTTAGCTACGTTAATCCTAAAATTTCGTTTCTGACTGAGTTTACATTACATTGTAAAAGTATATTTTTATTTTTTTAATAAATACTGGTTTTTATTATTAGTAATCAGGGGGCTTCATGATTTAAATGACAATCTCTAGTTTTGGCAATTAGAAAATGAGAGAATTATTATTGAATTTTTATTCAAGCCAGGAATCGAATTTGGGGCTCTCAATGACATGGTAGTTCTGACCGAATGATAAGCAATTTACTAAAAATAATAGGCTAGCATGTTTCGCCTAACTAACTGTTTTAATCTTCTGTCTAATGATGTTTTAAAAAGAAGTCACGTGTTATCTCTACAATTAAAAATGTTAGCTACAAGTGTTGAACGTTTTTTTTATTCGTGAAAAAGACCATTATTTTCGGTTAATTAAAAGAATGCAACGATAAGCTGAAAAATTATTGACAAATTGTTAAAAATATTCAGTTTTAGAATCACCGGAGCGTGCACATAACGTTAAGTTAATGTGGATTGATGACATTAGTACCACGTTGAAAGAGACATAAATACTTTAAAATCAAATTATATTACTTTTTATAAATATCAGGATATTTCGTCATCAATATCTATCTATAATCATAACCAGTTGAATGTTTGAGCTAATCAAAGCTTAATTGCTCTATAATACTAGTAAATCACACCTTAGAAGGTGTAAACATTATTAAAATGTATTAATACTTAATTTAATAATTTAATAGCAGTGCTTTTTCTACAGAGGGACCTTACTTCTGTGCTTTGAACTTGCAAGATTCTAAGGCCCAGAGGACAACCAACCACCTAAAACGCTCCTTAACTATAACCAATAGGTCGAAAAACTATTGAGATTCCTAAATTAATTAGGGTGCTTAAATTGTCTGGAAGGGAATACCACATTCATGGGCATTAAAAACTGAAGAGAAGCAGCCGGAGACACACCAGAATAGAGACGTTTCTTGGACAAGGCCGGGATTCTCAATAGGTTGAAACACTAGAGATAAAGATGACCAGATTATAATATAAAAAGTACACCATGTTTAGAGCAAATTGATTATTTGTTACAAGGGTGCCTAGCCTAAGCATACATCGAGATTCAAATTCATCACTTTCTTTTTACGAAAAATCACTGCCATTAGCATACGTTAAGTTCTTAGTTGGCAATGAATTTACATACAATTTGAGACAAGATTACAAGCACTACACTTGAGATTATTAATTACCTATTAAATAATATCTAGAATATGTAAAACAACAACTAGCTTTTTTTTTACATTGAATAAGAGGTCTAATGTAGTTTTCTGTATTACTGTTTTTGGAAACACTTTCGCCGTTTAATTACGCTACCGACAAACTACATGAAGTCAGTTCTATAGAAAGTAAAATTTATGCAAACAATTGGGCATTATTCAAGATTTTACTCAAGGTATTTGAATTAAAATGTAATTTTTTTGTAATGAAAATCCAACGTCACAATGAAACAAATGAAATAAGACATTAAGCATTTTTTAATTAATAAAATTAGATTAAAAATATCGCATTCTGATATTTCTAATATGTAATTATAATTGGATTAGAAATTCCAAATTTTGAACATTGTGTACTTTGTATTGTTCTCATCTTTTACAATAAATACGTATGACATTATATCTTTCATTCAATTATTAATTTGACCGTTACTTTGAGATCATTTTTAGTTAAAGGTAGGTGTTCTTGAAAAAAAAAACAATACATTTTTATTTCTTGTCCCTGCGTATTTTTGTTTCGCCACAGTAAATTTACTACCAACAATGTACCATTTACCTCCTCTATAAAAATACTTAACCAATTACAAATATAACCCATTTAGATATTTTTGGGCGTTTATCACTGTTACCTACAAGTTTTATACATCGAATAACTCTTCACAATCATTTTTTTTAGAACTGAATTATTTAAAAAAATCAGTGATTTTTCTTAAGCCTGGGAGTCTGTGAAGTTGTTTTCTATGTTATTGGGCCTTCTGGCACCACGATGCGGACAATAGTACGAAGTAAACAAATATATAACACTAACAAAAATGGCACCACTGACCCATGAAACGATCACGAGAAGAAAATCTCCTAAGGTCACCGTTTTGAGGCTAAGACAGAAAGAACTCCCAGACAATTATACAGAACATAATGGCTGAATGTAGTTGGAGCGTTCTCTACAGCCAGCGGTTCCCACAGATGCAGTCAGCGCAGTACTTACCAACTATCAACTTGGTACCTACATAATGTGACCATACGTTCCATTTCTTTACCCGCTTTTAGATCGCGAGTACTTCGTCCCTCGTTCCCGAAGACTCATTTATACGTACCGTGGCTTTCGCACAAAATGCAGAACAACTCGTAAATGGGTGGGCTATACCTACCTACATAGATTTCATTCACATTTCTAACTCATTCCTTACGATCAGTGTTCTGCGAATTTTGTAAATTTCAAACATTTTATGTCCACTAGCCAACGCTGGCGAACATTTATGTATTTGGCCATTTATTTTTATCGCTCTCATATTTTATCCATCCGTGAAGTGGTTGCGGGTTCGATTCCCAGCATACACATTTATTTGAATATATTTATTTGAAATAATACCTTGAACTGGCTCTGAAAAGCAAGACTGTTTAATTTTGATTTCAAGTGACAAATTGTGGCCATTTATTATCCTTGTTAAATATAGCTCGATTAGAATGATAGCTGTCAAACTGTATGAATTATTTTAGTTTAAATATTTTGGTTTTAAAGCTGATTGCATATAAATATGTTGATTTATCTATGCGAAGCAATGTATTTAAGATTTTTCGTTTATTATGTAAACACTCGTTATATGTCATTTTTAATTGGTAGTATTTGTTTGAACCAAGTACCATACAAGCTACATTAGACACGAGTCAAAGAAATTCTAAAATAATTAACTGTCATTTTAATCAAGCTATATTTAATAGAGATTGGATTTATTTCTTTGCCTACGGCGCTATTTTTTTAGTCAATAAATGGCATATTATTGAAAACTAATATTGCACATAAAATGCATTGAGACTTAAATGAAGAAACTACCCGCAACACTTCATAATTAATGTTTTCTAATGATTTAAAGAAAATATTTATTCGTTGGATGTTGTCTTTAAATTTTATATTTAAATGTCCCGTTTTGAGGGAAATAAAAAATGGTCACGTTTATAGGTACAAATGTACCCACTGTACCTTACCTACACATGCGCGGGTACAGTAAACCCACTTGTACACACAACACACTCCTCGGATGCTGGGTGTGGGTGAGTCTGCGTGAGTGTGGGACTGCTCACTTGTGAGATCTTAAGACTTTACGGTTATGGGAGCTTTATTATTGTATTTTCAGTTTGGGCGGATTTAACTATTATATAGGTGACCTTGCGTCTACATTACATTGTAGGTGCTTAAGCTGTTAATCTGATATTCAACGTTTGCTTCCTTATCTCCTTTGAATAAATATTTTCTTAACAAAGCAATAGATGTTTGCGTAACATCAGGAACCAATATAATCCAAGATTATGGAAAAAAGTAGGAATATCCTTGAAGAATACTACTTTCCCTTGTCCGCTCACAATGGTGCATAGGGCACTGCATCGGTACATTAATTGTAGTGTGTATTGATCTTTTGTATTACATGAAGGTAAGATAATCAGTCATACGATTCAGTACCAGTCCAAGGTATCACACATGAAATACAATGAAAGCCCCACCCTTTCCCTAGACTGCTTTAAAGACTATTGAGTCTTTTTTCAGTCCAGCCAACTCTACCGATTTTTTCAACAAGCTAAACCGCGATTTTAAGATTGTTAGTGTGATAAAAATACGGATGAATTTACGATTATGTACGCGAACAAATGCTTTCATTGTACCCCTACCACCGTCTCGGCTTATGTATTATAATTGTCATTGTTTCCATCACCCAAACCAACCAGAGTCGGCCCAAATTAACAGTGGTAGGGATGTTAGTTTCTACCCCGATCATTATTTATTAGTAATTACAACCACCCGTGTGGAGACCGGTATCCCGCCTCGCCAGGCCCCCCATCCCAGACATCCACCCGTGCATCCGCGGTTCACACATGAAATAGTAATAATAAAGTTGGTAATAATTCCTCAAAAATCTATGAAGCGGCATGTAATCGCTTAGCAGGGAGAGCACGGGCCTGGTGCAGCCGATATACCTGAAATCCAAAAAAAGATACGATATCTATGTTTATTATTTATATCTCCCTTATTATCTTATGTCCACCGGAAGTAGTCTCAAACGGCTACTGTTAATACAATAAATTTCCAGTCAATGTACTAAGGGTAAACCAACGAAATTATCTAAGCACATACTTTTACACACTTTTTTCTTTATTTAAATTACAGTTGGTAATTAAAATGCATCACGCTTGTGTGTTATACAGTATACGAGTATAAACATACATACACGCGGTATCATGTTCATAACATTTCTGTCAATCAGCTGTGCACACAAAACTTAAGAGACAATACTTCATTTTTTGTTATGTAAAGTTTTTATTTCATATTCTCATTGCCGATGCCGCGGCGGGCGCCATGGGAGTCCTACCTTTACACCATTATACTTATACTCGTTCATACATTAAGCTCCATAATGTAATTACCAGATATCCAAATATAACGTAAGATGTTTTAAAATGGTTTTGACGGGAAAATATATCAATGTGACATTCCACGTACGTTCTAATATACAAAAGAAAATGTAACAACATTTTGAATGTATACAAATACTTGTAGACAAATTACTGGATAATACCCATGTTGGGCTGATATCAGATATTATTGATATCCCAACAGAGACAGAGAAACTCTGGAAACGAATGTGCATTATCTAGGCGTTTAAAGGGCTTATGACCTGTCATTTGGCTGGGTTAAGTTGTAGTTAGTTGTAATGTTGTTGTGGTACATAAAGTGGCCACTTAACCCAGCCAATGACAGGTCATGAGCCCTGTAAACGCCTAGATAATCCACATTCGTTTCCAGAGTTTCTCTGTCTCTGTTGGGATATCAATAATAAAGAAAAGGTATATTTTTATCTATATATTTTGATCTCAACAGAACTTTGCTAGACTTGTCCCGATAAATGGGGTTAATTAGTTTGCCCTGCTGTTGGGCAATATCATCGAAATTTATTTTGAAATATAAATTATTGAATGTTATTTTAGATACTATTTCAAAATGATATCAAGCTTCTATGACTTCTTATTTGGTAAAAGGTGTAGGGTAGAAATCTCGATCGGCCGCCAGCTCCCGTCCATCCTCCCAAGTCAAGTCCACGTCCCGCAGCTCTGACGCAAACTGCCGACGAATTGTCAACAGTGGACGACCAAGACGCCGAGAGCCTGATGCCTTGTAAAATAGGCAGGCATGGTTAAGGTTCTCGGGAGGCATACGTAGTATATGGCCTAGCCAGCCGAAACGCCTTCGCCGGATGACAGTAGATACCAAGGGTTGCTGTGTCCGTTGCCTCACCTCTGTTTTCCTTACAAAGTCAAACCACCGCACACCTAAAATTCTTCTAAGACACCTATTCTCAAAACTCAGAAGTCTGCTATCTTGGGCCCTGGTTAGGTGCCACGATTCGCAGCCATAGAGGAGAACCGGTGTGATGCAGGAGTTATAAAGGCGGCATTTTGTTTACTCGGTTATATAAAAGTTATTTAATATATTTTTTAAAATCTGTACTAAGCCGAGATATTTATTGATTCATTACGAAAGAAAAAACGTCTAAAAAACGCTTCTGCTCTTATACAATGAATAGAGAAGGTACATAAACAAATAATAGGTAGGTAAGACATAATCTAGTTCGTGGATACAACCAACTAAAGATACAGGAATAGAAAACATCGTGGCGCAAGTTTGTTGTATAAGATGAAATCTGGTACTCTTACCTAAAATAAATTTGCTCCCTATTATGTGCAAAAAAAATAATGAAATGGAGTTGAGTTAAGGGAAATGTTGACCTAAGTAAAAATATACATACCTACATGTAATCTCAAATTATAAAAATGTTGAAAAAAACCATTAAAAGCCGCGGTAAAATATATTTTTTTTTACATTGCGCCTTGCTCGCGAGACAGGTTTTGCATAGCGCAACATTTTAGATAAATATGGAATAAGTCAAATTTTAACAAAAATTATAAAAATATATTCAAAAGTCCATAGATTCTCCAAATAGCTTTTTCCGAGGAATTCTAAACTGCACTAATTCAAAAAAGTCAGCTTTTGGGAAATTATTTTATTTCAGTATTATTAAATTGAAATTGGATTTTTAAAAATTTAATATGAAACATGGTTCTTAGACCGAAATGTTGCGGTCGGGTCGGGGTGACCTATAACGTGATATCCTCAGTTCATTTTCGACCAATTAAGACTACGTGCAGTATGGTATTCATGGTACTACATGGATTTATTTATTTTGTATGATTTGATAAACATTTCGAGATTTAAAATATTTTTTTTGTACATTTCCTTTAAAATGACTTTAAATTAGATCACGAGCGGCTAAAATGTTTTGTAAAACTTGACTTTTAATACAAGGGACTTGTTAATATGTGCTATGTACCGTTTTCCTTTTGATCCTTAATAATAGTATAATACTGCTCCTAATACCGGGAACGGCTATCGGCAGCCGGTAGCGGCACCATGACGAACTCAATAATGTTAACCTATAACCATTCTCAAAAGACCCGCCGAAGATTTAAACTGTAATTGCTTACTTTTTATTAGCAAAATAAAGTTCTCAACTTAAACTATGGAATTAAAATGGGAAATGGGTTGTTATCGGTTTTATTTTGTAAAAAAAATATAGGCAAAAAATACACATTAAAATGAATAATACGGTAATTCTTGTAGGTACATAAAATAAAAAATGTTCATTTCGTAAATCAGTTTCTTCCTGAAATACGTGTAATTATTACAAACAATATTAAAAGAAACAGCATTTTAAATGACGTGTATGGAAATCATTGAAGATTGAATTTCATCCATATGTAGAGCTTGCATTCAACTACAACAAATACGAGAAGCTTGGAGGAGAATACCAGCCAATACGGTCATAAGGCTTGTAAACGCTTAGATATCAATATCAACTTCCAAGCTCCTAGTGTCTGGGCTGGTGATTATATGAATGCATGTATGAATGTGGGCGAAGCAAGAGAAGTTTGCCAAGACAGAGTGGTGTCGCGTTCTATCCTCTCTGCCTACCCCTTCGGGGAAATGGCGTGATGGTTAGTTAGTTAGTTAGATACGGATCCAAAATCCACAGAAAATTGACGATAAACGCTTGATGTGTAATTCCATGATCATAGGATCATCCATAGGATCCCGATCCCAAAAAATTTATAGTAAATTAAAAATACTTAATAATTATAATTACTAAGATGGAAGATCGGATTATAGTATTCCAGTTAATTCTTTGATTGTAGTAATTAAACTAACCGTAAGGAGCAGGGCTGGCACAGACAGCTGTTCTTCTTTCCGCTTCTTTCCGCGACTCTAGAGTCATGAGCGTCATGACTCCTGGTGGCTGGTGGCGAGTGGCGACCCCAGGGTCAGCCAATTGACCCCAGCGCTGGGCCGACTATGCGTCACGGCCCACCGTATACGGGCACGACTATCGACTGGTGACTCCAGAATGTTCTCTAACTCTAACGCACTAGACTGAAAGTCATAGACGAAAAATGTATATGAGCTGAGACCTGAATTTGTTCTACCCATGGAGATTGCATTAAATTTTATGTGTGAAACAAATATTGTACTTCGCGGATACTTTAGAATCCACATTATACAGGACAGAAAACTGTACAGTTTCTTGTGCAGTTGGCAAACCTTCCCATATAAAGCGAAAACTGCATGGAATATTGAATGATCGGCGCGACGAGACGTTTGGCAGACCTGACAGTTTAAATATTGAGTGCTTTTAAAAACGTAAAAACAAATAACATATTTACATTATTAGCTATATTTTAACAATTTCCTGTGTGCAAACATACAATAATAACTTACGATCGCGCCTTAAAAAAATACATATTTAGCGTGTCTTTTGACAGACTGTACAATTTTCTGAACAAGAAACTGCACAGATTTCTGTCCCGTATAAAGTGCGTATAAGACGCGTTTTGGAACAAGACTGAACTTAAAAAAGAAATAAATACGTAGGTTTAAAAAACGATACGTTACAAGGAATTCCTATTTTATTCAATTTTCATTCAATGTTTTAAAAAAATTGTTGCTAAAATAATTTGTCCGGATGAACTGTCACCCTAATGAAAATTCCGAATAATTCGAATATGATTAGGTATATTATTCTAAGATTTATAATAATGTTATTACGAAATTGACGAATTGACGAAATAATAGACTTAATTATTTACAGTGTTTTAATAAAATATTAGGAAATCCTAGTAATTTAATGACGTAGGTATCCATGCTTGGCGATTAATTCAGTAGATAGATTTTTAAAAGAATTCCCCCGCTCCGCGGCTCCGCCTCCCTCCGATTTTGTGCTGTTTATTTTCGATCACCCCCATATTTATCTGGTGTCTATCCACCCGCGATTAATTTGGCTTCTTTAAATTATTTGCTTGCAAATACTTTCATTCCTTATTCATAGTAAGAACCATTGTACGATGTCCCGATGTACGATGTACGATGGAATCCCTTGAAAATCATACTTTTAATAAATTAAACCGTCGCGTCGGCGTCGTTCACTTTATAATGAATTATGATTAAATTAAACTTTGTTTTATATGTTACTTACTTGATTTATTTCATGATAGAACAATAATTAATTGGCTAATTAACCATCACGCCATTTCCCCGAAGAGGTAGTATAGAACGCCATACCACTCTGTCCTGGCACCCTTCCCTTGCTTCTTCCACATTTATACACCTTCTCATGCATGCACGTCGATTATTTCGACTTTTCACATGACCACTTTCAAGAATTTGTTGTTATTGATCATACCATGCCTTCCTCGACTTCTACATCCAGACACACTCGCATCATAAATCCTTTTAGCCGTTCTTACATCATTCCTTCATTCCACATGATCAAACCATCGTAAAAGACCTTTCTTTATTTTGTCGATAATGCTGATCATAACCTTGCATTCTGCTCTAATTTCGACATTTATTAATGCACCTATCATACTTAATAATGTATAATAAAATTAATCATAGAATAATAAATCCCAAATAATAAGAAATATTGTGTCTCATAGCAATATTATGTGCACAATCTGTAAGTTAAGTTACTTTTAAATATTAAGTTAAAGATAATTAAAACTTATGCATTGATTGAATTTGAGAAGAAAAGGAAAAAAATCTTTATTGAATTTCAGCAAAATCAAACGGAAAAAGTTATAATAAAATTGTCCTTGAACCCTGAAATGAAAAATTATGAGAATCTTCATTACACCGACCTTGATGACAAGAAATGTATTGCCTACGTATTTACAAATTACTTACGTAACAGTTTATTTGACATCACAAGAAACATATTGCGAACATCAGGCATTGAACTTTTTTTTAGTATTTTCGAATTCTCCTTCGAATATGGGAAATTATAGATAAGAAGATTTTTAATACAGTAAAAAAATACTCGTATATATTTTATGTTAGATTACACAGGACATTTAAATGTATAAAATCGAATGCTCAGATTTAGCCAGTAATATGAGGGAACATTAAATAAACTAGATTTTCACATTTACTAACAATTTTTGCTTCGTCAAATCAGATAAATTTTGAATACAAATATTTGAGTTCGTTTTCATGGGTTTCATGAAATTTTTTTTCCAATAATTAATCATGTTTGTTTACTGTAGATTTACTAACTAATTATCATGTCAAGTTAAACAGATTGTTGAGAGTTAAAGTAATAACCAACTGAATATAACCAGTTTCATAATAGTTTCAGTTTTGTAATAGTTTCATGTTTGGTCCCTAAAGATCGGGAGAGATTAATGACTGGTAAAAATAAAAATAAGAGATAGTTTTTAAATGTCAACGCGGTGTATACTGTACCTACCTCTATTTAAAACAATCAAATAATACATATGTATATAATCGTATGTATATGTATACATATTATTATATGTAATAACAACATGTTTTAACCAGTAATGTTGTAAAGTTGATAAGAAGAGAGTTGAAGACAGTTAAAATAACGATTGAAGAAGTTTTTTTTAAATTAAAAAATCCAATTAAATTTGCTTTATCGTATCCTAAATTATGTGAAAAACAATCAAATGGAATAAGAAATAGAATGCATGCAATGTGTTTCATTTATGCACATTATTATTTATTATGGTGCTAGGTTAGTTCCATTCCATTATTATTATTATTTGTATGGGAGGTAAAAAACATCTTCCTTTTTTTCTAACTAACTAACTAACTAACCATCACGCCATTTCCCCGAAGGGGTAGGCAGAGAGGATAGAACGCCACACCACTCTGTCCTGGCACACTTCTCTTGCTTCCTCCACATTCATACATCTCCTCATGCACGCACGTCGATTATTCCGACTTCTTACATGCCCACTTTCAAGCACTTGTTTTACTTGATCATGCCATGTCTTTCTCGGCCTTCCTCGACTTCTACATCCAGGCACAGTCGCATCATATATTTTTTTAGATGTTCTTTCATCATCCATTCGCTCTACATGACCGAACCAACGTAAAAGACCTTTCTTAATTTTGTCGATAATGCTTATCTCAGCCTTGCATTCTGCTCTAATTTCAACATTAGTGCACCTATCATACATAGTTTTACCACACATTCGCCTGAGAGATCGCATTTCAATTTTTCAATTTTTTTTTTTCAATTTTTAATATACCACCCCAACAGGCCAGGACGCCCAATAACAGAGGGGAACAACGTCACAAACACCCAGGCTTGAGAAAAATCCCTTTTTATTTTGTGTTCTCACCGGGAATCGAACCCGGAACCTCCGTATCGTGAGTCCAGCGTCTTAGCCATTACGCTACGGAGGCCGCTATTTACTTATTGGTCAATCCCGTCAATCTCCAAATTCGACCACATCACTCCACTGCTAAAAAAACAGTACTGGATGCGCTTCTCACAAAGGGTAGAATACAAACTCGCTTAAGTATTTAAAAGACTAGATATCCATATTCCCTTTCAAACTTCTCGTCTCTGTTGAGATGTCAAATTGTATTTAAAAGAGCTTTGCACTCCAGATAAACCAGCTGAAAGACTTCTCACACTTTGATCATCTACATTTTCAGCTATAGACCAGGTAATAATACCAATCTGCAATCGGCGCACAAAATTTGGGGAGCGCGCTTTTGCGGTTGCGGGCCCTGCAAGTGATGTTTCGAAAGAAATTTAAGACCCATTTGTTCTCTAAACCTTTGGATAATTTTGATAATTGTATTTTCTAAATAACATTTTGAGTGTGTCCAAACACCAGTAGACAAAAACTGGATTTCACCGATTACGGGCTAACATTAACTACTAATTAGACATCTCAACAGAGACGAGAAGTTTGGAAGGATATATGGATATCAAGGCGTTTACAGGGATTATGACCTGTCATTAGCTGAATTAAGTGGCCACTTGATGTACTACAACATTCCCCATTTCGCCTAATAGTTAATATCCATATCTGTTAATTATCAGAACTTGTATAAATACAGTAAAATAGTACGACGCTTCACATGTGAAACCTCTTGTCATCCATTGAGAAAATTGCTTTAGCGTTTTAGTAGAAACCTTTGTGATTTTAAGTGAGATTCTTACCGAATTATGTACCGAATCTAGGAAACGCCTGAAGATGAATTTAAATTCAATATTTGAAGTGCGCCCTTGAGGTATACTTATACAAAAACGGTACATTATAAATTATCCATAATAATAATAATTAAGAAAGGGTATACTAAGTATCAAGGAAGACATACTAAGTATCGCCTTGTAATAATGTTTAACGAATTATAAGTAAATGTTTGTTTGACTAAAACACACCAAGGTGTCACATGGCCAATGGCCACATAATTATGAATCGAAAACTATTCATATAATATACCTTGTAATGACACTGGAGCGTAAAACTGATCACCTTGGCTTCACGTTATAAATGATCAAGATAAGATACATTGTATTTGGTGAACCTATGCAGCGCCCATTAGATGCGGGAGGGAAAGTAGTAATTACTATTCAAGATTCACTGCACTTGTGTAGGCAGTGGCCTATGCACCGTTGAGTATTGATAAGGGGAGAGTAGTATTTACTCGGTTAAAACAAAATGCCGCCTTTACAACTCCTGCATCACACCTGTTCTCCTCTATGGCTGCGAATCGTGGCACCTAACCAGGGCCCAAGATAGCAGACTTCTGAGTTATGAGAATAGGTGTCTTAGAAGAGTTTTAGGTGTGCGGGGGTTTGACTTTGTAAGGAACACAGAGGTGAGGCAACGGACACAGCAACCCTTGGTATCTACTGTCATCCGGCGAAGGCGTTTCGGCTGGCCAGGCCATATACTACGCATGCCTCCCGAGAGCCTTAACCATGCTTGCCTATTTTACAAGACATCAGCATATTTTACAGGGCATATACTTTGCAAACGATTATGTTTAAATTCTGTGGTCCGGGACTCTATGCTGGACTGAGTGTCGTATACAACACTTAAATCGGAATGGCGAGTGATCTATGGTGCAAAATCACCCGCCATTCTGAAGTTTTGCATACGACTATCAGTCCTGCATAGGGTCCCTAAGCGTAAATTTTCCTCGAACCGTCCACTGAACAACTGGAATAACAATATTTTTCGAAGAACGTCCAAAACTGTTTGTTTAACATTTGAGCGGATATCAGTCAAGAGGAAAATGTCTATAATACTGGGGATTCCGGCAAATTTTGTGTCAATAATAAGATACGGCGGACATGCCAGAACTGTCATAATATTTTGTTAGACGATAAGACATTTTATTTGATTGATTAAATCGGCATTCCCTTTGTAACCCTTCATAATGAATTCGTGCTACTTGATTTTTATTCTATAAATATAATATACACCACGGGTTTCGAGAGTACAGTTCTCCTATCGACTGGTGAAAAGACATTAAAATTACAAGAACTACAGGAACACAAAATAATTCAGTACTTGAGTATCTAAAAAATATTTTGGTGCACGTTTGTTTATTATTTTTATAAGTTCAAAATGTTTAAATATAACTAACTAACTAACTATCACGCCATTTCCCCGTAGGGGTAGGCAGAGAGGATAGAACGCCATACCACTCTGTCCTGACAGACTTCCTTTGCTTCCTCTACATTCATACATCTTCTCATGCACATACGCCGATTATTACGACTTTTCACATGACCACTTTCAAGTACTTGACGTACTTGGTCATGCCATGTCTTTCTCGGCCTTCCACGGCTTCTGCATCCAGGCATACTTGCAGTTAAACTTCTTTTAGCCGTTCTTTTATCACTCATTCGCTCCACATGACCAAACCATCGTAAAAGCCCTTTCTTAATTTTGTCGATAATGCGTATCTCAGCCTTGCACTCTGCTCTAATTTCGACATTTGTACATCTATCATACACACCTTCTTACCACACATTCGCCTGAGAGATCGCATTTCCACAGCATTGAGTCTACTTTCATCCTTCATGTTTAAATATAATTGGAGACATTATGAAACTGGATGCACATAGTAAAGATTCTCAACTAATTCAGGATTATTATTATAATGAGGAATTCCATAAACAGAATGCCGCTTCATTTACTCTTTGTTGCACAACTCTTAACCTTTGAAAAGAAGCGACCTTTACTGCTCGGTAACAATGTTACTAGTTGAGAAAGTGGAAGATTCTAAATTGCTTTATATCGTGCAGCTACCGAGTGACAAAACAACTATTAAAATCGTAGCTAGAGTTTTTTTTTAATAATTTTAACACTAAAGATCTAATAGGGTTCTTCCCGATAGCATGAATATCCTTGAAAACGTTAAAAATATTTAAAGTATATAAAGTATACAATTCCAACGATATAAAACACAATGATCAAAAATTTTTGTTTTCATTTATAAATTTATGTTTTAAAAACACGAAAATACGAATGATTTTTAACGCCCGTTATTGGCTAATGACGTCATACCCGTCTACCGTGAAAGGAGTGAAATTCATTCCGTAGTGAGCGCCTATATTGCTTTGACGTCACACCGCATGCGAGGATGCCAAATGGAGGATTTTGCGAGCGATTTGAAAAAGTGTTATTTCAAACCGCGCTAGAAAATTCATATGACATCGTAAAAATTAAAAAAAAAAACCCTTGATATTGTAATTTTTCAATATTTTTTTAAAAATAAAAAATCGGGAAGAACCCAATTGGCACGTTTATTTTAACTCAGTTAACGTAGTACTAAACATCATGGCATCTTAATACGTTGATGCAAAAACTATCCAACTGGCTTTTAACGGTTTTTACAAATATAATTTGAATTACCTTCTAATTCAAATCTCGATTTGATAATTTTTTTAAAGTACATTGATAATCGACTAGAATAATGAATGACGAAATGATGGATAAAATAATGTAGGATGCGAGTGCCCCTGGGTGTAGAAGTCGAGGAAGGCCGTGATGAATGTGATCATGTGAAAAGTCGGAATAATTGTCGTGGCTAGTATGAATGTGGAAGAAGAAAGGAAGTGTGCCGGGACAGAATGATGTGTGAATCGCCTCGAAAATAATCTAAACTTTCATTTAGCTGTCGTTTATTAAGTTGTTTCTAATTAACCGCCTTAACATGTCCAAATACAAAGGGAACCACATCACAAACACCCGGGTATGAGAAAAATAACTTTTTATATTATGTAAGTTCTCATAATAACATATAATACATTACATCTTGTCAGATCACACATTAGGACATTCATAAATCACTCAATAATGCAAACCAATCCGATGGATCACACATCAGTAAGATCACAAATTAGTTACTAATTTTCAATATCTCAAATTAGTATGTGAGACGAACACAAAACTAAATGCTTATGTAAAAATATAAAAATATGAGTGATACTTATTCAACAATAATAAATTATTTATACTTAAAACTTTATATAAATTATCTCTACGTCTAATACAAGATTCCAAATCTGTTTTTTATAAATAATTTCAATCGTTTCCCCTAACCAACCTAATATAATGGTGAATGTGTATAGGGCACTGCGCACACCAAATGCCATGCACCATGGCCACTTATTTAATGAAGGCAACATGAACAGTCTTACGCTTCAGCGCCAGGCCGAAGCAACAGATATAAATTATTGATGTGACATATTATCAGGACTTGAATCCGCGAATATTACTACGACACCTTAACAGACAGTGGCTGTGCTATTAGTCGAAAAAAACTGTGCCAGAAAGCAGGATTGTGCCGATTCTAACCTACAGATTCTAACCCGGAGTCCTCATATCTAACACTAGTTATTTTAATGAATTATAAGGAATTTTTATGTCAGTTTTCTCTGTGTTTTGGCCGGCGACTTATCGTTTATTCGTAAGAATATAATTTGATTGAATTCTAGAAAAATACAAAATTAAACACGTGTATGTAAAATGAAATAATGTAATGAATAAAATATGTCATTACTTCGCAGCTGTTTCTAGTGTCTTATCGTTTTGAAGGACAGCAGGTCCGCATATAATAAGCTCGATAATAATTCATACTTACAAACTGCATTTATTCTATTCAATCTAAGAAATCTACTCACACAACTCATTGTATGCAGTGACATATTAATTGTCAATTTCCTGTAATTATTTTACAGGAATTTTGCAATTAACATTTTGGTATAGCATATTAAATATAAGTATGTTCTTAACAAAACAACGATGCAGAAAACCACATGATGGCTTTCAGGATTTCAATATGACACGCGGCTAGTTCGTGTTGCATTTTTCAAATCACCTTTACAAAGTGTAACAGTAGACGCATACATTTTAATTCATTGTAAATAAAACGTGTAAGATATCGTAAATCGTATAATAAAATAAAACAATATTATGAAATTAAACAACTTTTGTTTTAAACTACTTTTTTATTATTTAATTATCCAACCGGTTTCGGAGACACTACTCCTTCATCAGGGATTTGTATATATATATACAAACATTGAGTTAATAAAACAATATTCATCATCACCGAGTAAAACATATTGATTAGCAGTGCCAGCGTACCTAAGTGTTTTTAATCAAATAAATGTGCAAGTAAAATTGCACTAAATTACGATAGCAACGACCTACGACATTATGAAATGAAAACATTAAGTATCTACTTATAACCAATACTTTGTAAACGGGGGTTTTCGTAATCAGTTGATTTAGATAACAGTGTGATAAACCTTGCAATTTTGAAGGCTGGGGACCGCGGGCTGTTGGTTGGCATGCGGCTACAGAGGACAAACCGAACTACGGGACATGCACCTGAATTAGCAAGACGCGGAGGAGCTAGCGACCGCGGCCGATCGCTTGGCCAAAGCCCTCTAAAGGCAGTTTTGAAATTATAATGGGATAACAATTTTGTTTTTTTAATGTTGAATATTTTAAACTTTAACGCTTACATGAAGATATATTATGTATACCTATATAAGTACATTGAGAGAAGGGTTAGTGCCGGAAACAGCTAATGGTGCCTTGAAATCGATAGTGGCAAATAAGAACTTATCGAAAGAAGCGTAATTGGCAGTACGCAACGGAGTTCTGGTACCAACCCTTATGTATGGTAGTGAAGCGTGGTGTTGGATAAAGAAGGAAGAAAGTAGACTGAATGCTGTTGAAATGCGATCTCTCAGGCGATGTGTGGTAAGACTATGTATGATAGGTGTAAAAATGTCGAAATTAGAGCAGAGTGCAAGGCTGAGATACCTAAGCATTATCGACAAAATTAAGAAAGGGCTTTTACGATGGTTTGGTCATGTGGAGCGAATGAGTGATGAAAGAACGGCTAAAAGAAGTTTAAATGCAAGTGTGCCTGGATGTAGAAGCCGCGGAAGGCCAAGAAAGACATGGCATGACCAAGTACGTCAAGTACTTAAAAGTGGTCATGTGAAAAGTCGGAATAATCGGCGTATGTGCATGAGAAGATGTATGAATGTAGAGGAAGCAAAGGAAGTCTGTCAGGACAGAGTGGTATGGCGTTTTATCCTCTCTGCCTATCCCTACGGGGAAATGGCGTGATGGTTAGATAGTTAGTTATAAGTACAATGGAATACGGAATACAGTTATCCCATTTCGCACAGTATTAGTAGTTTAGCTGTAGTGACCTGCAAATTGAGATCGGTGACACATAATAATATTTAGTATATTTTGCTACATAATGTGTAAGTATTCGCATTTTACGTTATAATTCATACTAAAATTAATACACATTGCATACGAATACTTATTATACAATTAACCGAGTGTAAATGTTGCATTTTGTTATTTAGAAATTTAGAAATTTACTACTAATATTCGCTATTTATTTCAAAGAAGTAAGGAAGAAACTTGATTGGGAAATAATAGTCTAAAAATTAGTTTAATTGATTTCATATTACACCAGGTTAAATAAAAAAACATAATGATTACTTTGATGTTATGTACTGCATTTTTAGAAGTCATATTTTTTAATTACAATGGCTAAGTCTGAATCCGACGCATAGTATATACATATTATAAGTATGTATTTATATAGGTAGGCAAATAAATATACCGAATCATATCAAGAGGATGCGATTTCTCAGATGATTTCTTAGAACAAAATACATACATGTTTGTTATTATTGTAAAAGTGATCATGTTACTTGAATCTAAAGACCTTATCAATGATTACACCATTCTTCAAAAAATTTGTTTAATTTCGAAAGTGCCGCCTTTATATTAAGTACAGATAATAACAATAAAACACGTACCTGCTACTACTACTACTTCCCTTATCCGCACCCAATGGTGCATAGGGCACTGCATTGGTACACCCAGTGCAGTGTATCTTGATCATTTCATTACATGAAGGCAAGATGATCAGTATTACGCTTCGGTACCAGTCTAAGGTATCACGCATGAAATGTTAATATGAAAATCTCATGTAAATAAATATTTCATGTTGACCCCCTACGGGAATCGAAAACCTTGTTGTTTTTAATGTTAATATAATATTGCTTATTACATATTTCTAGTACGTGATAACAACTACATATTCAACAAGTTTATTTATTTATAATATAATTTATAACTAGCTGAACATGGCCACGCTTCGCTGTGGCTTTGATTTTAAAAAATTAAAAAAACATTTGTCAGATATAATCTGGATATAATTCGAGATTAAATTATTTTTATTACTAATTGTAATTTTTGTAGCATTGGCTAAAATTGATAAAATGGCGGCGCTGTGTACAAATAAATGACATTCAGTACTTTTCAACTATGACAAAAAAAAATGCATAGAATGTTCCGTTTCCGTGGAACTTCCGAATAGAAAGTACGAGTATATAACACTCTTCTGCTAAAATGTAATGGTCTGTAAAAATTTTGAGTCAATCAATTAGGGGTCACAAACATACGGAACCTAAATGTATATACATTATATATAATACAGGGTGTAACAAAACTCGATGTACAAGCGGGAAACTGGTGAATCTACATCGTGTTTGGAGACGATGGTGTAATATGACTTTTTATTTTTTTCTGGAAATTTTTTTTTTTCTTCCAACAAATGTTTTCATAAGTATGGTGGATTAAGTAAAATTGCCCAAATTCTTATTAAAACGCCTTTTTAAATTTTGTTTTCTTCATGGATAGTATTAATTTGAGTAAATACATGACATCTGATAACTATTTGCAAAAATTTATCGAAAAAAAAATCTACTTTGTACTCAATTTTCTCGAAAACTAAGGGTCAAATTAAATAAAAAAATCTACAAAATCGACTCTAAATATTATGTATATTCATTGGCTTTCCGCTTATACATCGAGTTTTGTTACACCCTGTATATAGGTACTGCTTGCTAATACTGTAATTAAAAACATCAGCAGGATTTATCTGGGAAGAGGTGTACCTAATTGGTGTACCTACCAGATCAATATCCTATGCAAACTATTAGGGTATTAGGTACGGATAAACAAAAGTAGTAGTTAGTTGTACTTCCACATAATGATGGATCACATCATTCCAGACTCTTCGTTGAACATATACATATTTCCTAAACGATATTCACAAGTTTGGGGTGTAGGTAGGTATTACCTGCGCTTTCAAGCCCTCTATGTAAAAATTTAAAGTTTATCTCCCCGTTTACAATGCAATAATTATGTAATACAACAATTATTTAGGCGGCATAGTAATGGATCAATTCATGAAGCGCTATTGTTTTTATACATAACACATAACATCACGATTAGGTAAAGTACATATTTGGCAGCCAAGTTGTCCGATCACCTATTGAAGACGTACTCGCACGTTTTAAAACGCATTCAGAATAAGAATTAAAATGAATAAAATTTGTATTACATATTTAGTAATTCAGGCAATGTCGCATTGTGTAGGTATAACATAACATGACATGCTGTTGACCATCAGAGGTAGGTAATGTTATATTCCTTTAGAGTTTTTAGTGACATGTTGATGGCTTGTTTACTGTGAAGCCTCTACGCCTTGAAATGACATGAATATAAACAAGAATATTAACCATAGAAAAAGGATATTTCGCCCATTGTAAATCGCATCAGATGCTTGCAAAATGTAAATACATGAAATATAGTTCCGCGCTGTTTTGCTCAAAAAATATATATATAGAATGTGACTCTTGAATTTATTGTGCATAACTATAAAACAACAAGATTTAATAGTAGGTTCATACATTTCTGAAGACGCTGATCAGAACTTTACGATTTAATTAAAGAAGAATCATCATGGAGTTTTATTATTACAAATTAACAAAAGAACACAGTAGAGGCGACCGAGATCGAGCCAAATTATGTGCAAAAGCGATAAGAGCGCTTATGCGCTTATTATCAAAGAAGAATAAATATGTTGTTATCATAATATTTATAAATACATGTAGCGTATAATATTAAACAACTATCAACTGAACAAAAGATACATTGGCATCCTGACTAGAAAATTATTTTTACAGAAAAAAAAAACAGATATAAATTTGTAAATCTGCAATTTTTTAAGTTTCCTATTTTGGTAAAAAAAAATATTTAAAGTCTAGCAGTGTAAAATGAATATTTTACTTTAAATTCGGAAAAATAATATTCGGATCAGGTAGAAGATGGTGTCTTTGAAATCAACTCATGCGCAAATACCGAGATTTCTGGGTATAAGGGCTGTAACATTATACTCGCTAACATCCTCCGAGCTACCACCTGTTACTCGCCCCGCCATGCCATCTGTACTCTGAGACACACCCCTCAGAACACACCACTTTACTATACTATAATACATACAACATACACCTTCACCACAAACACAAATACTCTTATCTTATAAGAAGCGCATGAAAAAAGCTTTCTCACGCCATTATTATGAGGTTCGACCAGAGCGGTGCATTTTGCTGCCTTATTATGGTCGATTGGTTATCATTGAATTAAACTACTTATTAAACTAAAAATATAATCAACTGAGAGAACTAGGCATCCCTCTGAACTCAAACTCACGCCAGGCAACCTAAGGTCTAGAATATAAGTATTTCAATTTCATTTTTTCTGTATAAGATCTGTATTCTAATTTAGTGTCTTTTCACCAGTCGATGGGAGAACTTTACTCCCGAAACCAGGTAGTGTAAGTAAATTCTATTTCTATAGAATAAACCAATTCAAAATTATATTGTTAAGCGCCTTTCACAATAATGGCACTAGGCGCAATTCGATTAGATTATTATACTCGTACATCGCCTAATATAAATATTGTAGTAGAAAGATCTCTGTAATCATTCCCCTGCTATTTATTACCTGGAAATTCTCGCTAAAATCGATGAAAATCTATTATTCAATTGTTTCCGCTGTCAAACAGCAGAGCAAAACAAAATTAATTGCAGTAAAGAAGTATATTTACGTGTTTATACATAAAATGGGAACTATACAGTTTTTTCTTGGCTATTTCTTAACTAACTAACTAACTAACCATCACGCCATTTCCCCGAAGGGGGAGGCAGAGAGGCCTTTATCCGCACCCAACGGAGCATAGGGCACTACATTGGCTCACCAAGTACAGTGTATCTTGATCATTTTATTACATAAAGGTAGGATGATCAGTCTTACTTATCAGATCACTATGCTGCGAGGCGGAGACGGGGGCCTTCATTCGTGATGAAATGAAGAATCGAAGGAGGAAGGCACCTTATCAAAACCATCAGTGAGAGGCGAGCCCAATGGATCGGCCACATAATGCGACATGAGGGTCTCCTGCATGACATTATAGAAGGAATGGCTGTGGGGACCAACTCCAGAGGGGCGCCCCGACGAGAGTATCCGGAGCAAGCGTGTGAGGACATGAACCCAGTCTCATATACTGAGCTGAAGAAGGCTGCGGAGGATAGAACGCAGTGAAAAACACGATGTGGAACTCTACTGAGGCTTGAGACATCGAAGAAGATTCTATTGTTGTATATTTTTGAAAAATGTGATGAAAGAAAACTAAACCATTGATGCTATCTGTATGTCAATTATTGAGATAATATTAAGTTTTAATCATAATGGTATGGTAGTGAAGCGTGGTGTTGAAAAAAGAAGTATAAAAGTAGACTAAATGCTGTGAAATGCGATCTCTCAGGCGAATGTGTGGAAAGACTTTGTATGATAGGTGTACAAATGTCGAAATTAGAGCAGAGTGCAAGGCTGAGATAAGCATTATCGACAAAATGAAAGGGCTTTTCGATGGTTTGGTCATGTGAAGCATGAAGTTTAAATCCAAGTGTGCCTGGATGTAGAAGCCGAGGAAGGCCGAAAAATACATAACATGACCAAGTACGACAAGTATTTGAAAGTGGACATGTGAAAAGTCAGAATAATCGGCGTATATGCACGAGAAGATGTATGAATGTAGAGGAAGCAAAGAAAGTATGTCAGGACAGAGTGGTAAGACGTTCTATCCTCTCTGCTTACCACTACGGGGAAATGGCGTGATGGTTAGTTAGTTAGTTAATCAAAATTGTTGATATATTGATGATGTTATATTTTTTTACTCATAGATACTAGCACCAATAGTGGATCGATTGTATTCACTTATGATTGATAAAGAATCGTTGATTTTTTTGTTATGTATTTACTGCATTTTAAAATAAAAATCGTACAATTAAACGATGGTGATGTAATGTCTGATTTCACCTGTTGAGCAAAGCAGCAGGTTAATAAGTTTTTTGTTGATTTTATTAAAACCGAAATTTCAACAAATTATGGAGCAATTGGTAGGATTATCTGTCAAGTTCCTTTGAAGCTCTGAGCGGTGTAATATATATATTATGTTTGGTGAGCTAGTTTTCTCCGAAGGGTCATACATCCCAACATCTTTAATAATTAAACGTTTCAAGCTCTCAAAAAGAGATAATTGTTTTATTTGCATTTCGTATTGGGGAAGTTGCGCGTTGGGGACGATGCCACATTATTTTTATTATAAATATAATATTTGCTTAGAGAAGATGCATCGATGCTTTCATACATTATCAGTCTTAGATTTTGCTGTTTTATTGGTCAATTTAATGCCATCCATGTGCCATCTGTGATACCTTGGACTGGTACTGAAGCGCACGACTGATCATCCTACTTTCATGTAATAAAATGATCAACATACCACTGCACTTGGTGTCCCAATGCAATTTTAGAGGGCACGCTTGTATAACAGGGTGCCAGAAGGCATTCAATCATTAGGTTTCAAAAAAAATAAATTATTGTTAAAAATAAATTATGCGGTGACTATTTTGAAGATCTAAACCCTTGGACGTGTTAATTTATATTTGTATAGTTTTGTTATACTATTTTTATTATAATTTGTGATATTTTTTGTATATTGTAATCTTTTGTTTTTATTGACGTCAAAAAGTGATTTATATCCTATTTTTGAAAAATGTTAAAAATAAATAAATAAATAAATGCACCATTGGTTGCGGATAAGGGAAAGTAGTAGTAGTAGTAGTAATGCCATAACCAAATGTTGAAAAATTATTTTACATGACGATTTTTATGCTTATTTTCTAAAAAACGGCAAAATTATATTCTTTTGAACTGAATAAGAAATTTATATGGAAAAGCTTATTATATTTGCACATAACATTATGTACATGCATGTAAATATGAATTTGTAAATAAATATCTACCTACTATTTTCAATGTAGCCTAAGCGGCTTGTGCTTGAATGGGAACTCTAGACGTCTAGACTCAAAGCCCGCAACGCTTACCTCTGGGCCACCACCAGACTACAATACAATACATTCACCTACCAGTGAAGTTTCATATCCATTATTATAATATTTTATTCAATTATTGAGCACTCTGCAAATTTATAAGTCTAACATTTTTTATTAAAGTTTTATATTATATCTACATTGTGTGCGTGTATTCTGCACCATGGTGATACTAAAGATGAAAAAATATTATACTAGAGGTTAAAAAAATATTTTTCAAAGTTTCGTTTGATCACGTATTTCGAGGTAAGTCAGAAGTACCAAGGTACGTTGTATCAAATTTGTAGGCGTGTAATAATGTTATAGATTCTCGAATGTAAGCAAGTTGAAACAACTCGTGACATGGAAAGGAGAGGAATATTATAGTCAAGGAGATATTCAGCCAGGCATGACAGACTGGAGTCAAACCTCAAGACTGCCAACTGACCAAAACAGCCAAAATCCGCCGCAAACCAGAGCCACCGAGCGACAAAGTCCCGCTATTTTAACGACCTTAATTGAGATACTGTATCGTATCATTTAACGTTTTTACTAGGCGCCTTAAGCTACTGGAATTATTAAGTATTTTATAGTTGTCTTCATGGGGCTATGGAGGGTTAACATCTAATGTAATTGGAAGTAATAAAATTTTTAAATTTGTTATTATTTCAGAACACACATCTTATCTCGATCTTACTATTTGAAACAATATCTATAACTAACTAATTAATCATCACGCCATTTCCCCGTAGGAATAGGCAGAGAGGATAGAACGCCATACCACTCTGTCCTGACATACTTCTTTTGCTTTCTCTACATTCATACATCTTCTCATGCACAACATTAAAATATAAATCAATAAAATAAATAAATTCAATTTTCAAATGTCCACTTTCAAGTACTTGTCGTACTTGGTCATGCCATGTCCTTCTCGGCCTTCCTCAGCTTCTACTTCCAGGCACACTTGCATTTAAACTTCTTTTAGCCGTTCATTCATCGCTCATTCGCTCCACATGACCAAACCATCGTAGAAGCCCTTTCTTAATTTTGTCGATAATGCTTATCTCAGCCTTGCAATCTGCTCTAATTTCGACATTTGTACACCTATCAGAGATCGCATTTCAACAGCATTTAGTCTACTTTCATCCTTCTTTTTCAAACACCACGCTTCACTACCATACATAAGGGTTGGTACCAGAAACGTTGTGTACCGCCAATCTATTAGAAAAATAAAAAAAACGCAATTTTACTTGTTGTACTTTACTAAAGCAGGGCGCACACCATTGATTAAGCCTATTTTTGCTGTAAAACTAGTGACCTTAAGCCTATTTATGCTGTTAAACTAGTGAAATTACCTAGCTTCTCTTTTAAATGATAAATTGCCTATTCACCGCTTGCGTGCAAACAAATACATACGTATGTGTTAAAAATTGCACATGATCAATGATCAATCTTAATTAATAATACCTGTTTCGAACATATTTTGACGAGTCCACAGAATTCTGTTCATTTTCGAGTGGTTTTCACTGTAATCTGTAATGACTGCAATGGCCGTCTGGTTTGGTTTGGCCTTTTTGTTTTGTAGGGAAGACTCAGGTAGACGGGTAACCATGACAACCAGACAACAAGTATTTTGATATGCTAGTCCAACAAAGGCCAAGAGCACCATTCATGAAAAACCATTCACTAAGTGAAAATACTTTAATAGTCACTACTTATTGTGTGAATGTGAAAAGACCGACCATTATGATAACGTTCTATAATACATTTCTAACATAAAATTCTTCTTATACCTATATATTGAATGTTTCAACTGTGGAAATCGTTAAGTTACCAGCAAGAAACGACTTCAAAATGCTCAAAGATTGTAAATACGAGTAATTCATATTTTTTCCATAGTAAGAAAATGTTAGACCATAAAAACATAACCACACATGCCTAAGCAGGTATACCTAGTTAACTAGGTAAAGGCAGGGTTTTAGTACCGACCCGCAATCAGCGCACAAAATTTGGGGAGCGCGCTTGTGCGGTTGCGGGCCCTGTGGCTTGAAATGCTCTCCCACCAGAAGTGCGCAACTGTGAGAGTGAAGTGATGTTTCGAAAGAAACTGAAGAATTTTTACAATTGTTTTTTCTACTCAGAAATTGAGTTTTCATTCACTTTAAATTTCCCATTTAATTCAATATTTGAAGCGCCCTTGAGATATATTTATACGAAAACGGCGCTTTATAAATTATCCATAATAATAATAATAAATACGAAAATATCTGAGTTATACCTTTATTGCTCTTAACTCGACGAGAAATGTTGCCTATGGTCTCATTTATAGAATGTAATAAATTTTTTCATTATAAAATATACCTACGTTAATTTATGAAATGAAGCCCTTTCGTTGGGTTTATTCATAGTTAGCTATTCGCACAAAAATTAAACTTCTCATGGAAAAATCATACAGATACTCGCACTAAATAAAAAATACATGCACTTATACGAAGTTGGTTCATAAATATTACCCATGCAGAAAAATTTAATTAACACGCATTCATCAATAAGTAATTGAAATACAAAACTTAATCTACCCAATTGGACAGTATTATATGTACACGGAGTAACTAAACTCGCAGTACAACCCGAATACTGGTGAATCTACATCATATTTGCAGTCGAATGTGTAATATGACTTTTCAATCTGAACTTGAAAAATATTTTTTTTTTTCTTCTTACAAAATCTTTAATTGGTACCTCGGATTAAGTAAAAGAGCAGAAATTCTTATTAAAACAAGATTTTTTATTTTGTTTTATTTATGGATACCTACTATTAATTTGACTAATTAAATTATATTTGATAACAATTTGCAGAAATTTATCGAGAAAAAAAATCAACTTCGTACTCAATTTTCTCGACTGTGGGTCAAATAAAACAAATTGATTCTACAAAATCGACTCCAAATATGACGTAGATTATCTGGTTTCCCGCTTTACTTGTACATCTAGTTTTGTTACACCATTTATAATAAGTTATTAAATTGATGCAGTATTTTATTGGTATCTTATCAGGAGGATGTAATCACATTCATTAGATAAATCTCACCCCTTCGTTGTGTTCTCTGGATGTCAAATATTTAATGCTGTTATTGTAAATGCATTATGATAATGTGTGCTTTGTCCGCCTCGTAGTATAGTGGTAACGTATTTGCCGCGCATGAGGTCGCGGGTTCGATTCCCGTAGGGGGTCAACATGAAATATTTATAAATTTACATGTGATTTTCATACTAATATTTAATGTGTAATACCTTGGACTGGTAGCGGATCGTAAGACTGATCATCTTACCTTCATGTAATAAAATGATCAAGATACACTGCATTTGGTGTACCGACATTGAACCTCTAATTTAAAGAACTAACTAACTAACCATCACGCCATTTCCCCGTAGGGGTAGGCAGAGAGAATAGAACGCCATACCACTCTGTCCTGACAAACTTCCTTTGCTTCCTCTACATTCATACATCTTCTCATTCATCATTCATACTTGACGTACTTGTCTTTCTCGGCCTTCCGCGGCTTCTACATCCAGGCACACTTGCATTTAAACTTCTTTTATACGTTCTTTCACATGACCAAACCACCGTAAAAGCCCTTTCTTAATTTTGTCGATAATGCTTATCTCAGCCTTGCACTCTGCTCTAATTTCGACATTGTGTACCTATGTATAAAATCATGTTAATGATCGCCACTCGTCATCACTGCCGTATTGTGAATTTGGCTTAGTTAAGGTTTAATTTATGAATCAATTAATTTATAAAAATCAGTAAATATGAATTCGTTCGTGTTTAAAATGTGATATTATAGAAAATAATGGCCTAAATTGATGCGAATTAAAATCGAGAATCAATTTTTCCGAGAGGGTGGTGTTCTGAAAGCAGACTTATTTGTGATCTTAAAACTATTAAGACAAAACAAGCGTTCATTTATGGGAAAATAAATCATAGAAATTATCAGCAATCCAGAACCAACCGATGGAAGTCATACACGGAGTTGAAAAAGGATGCAAATAGCTGAATGCTGTTAAATTGCGATACTTGCGGTTAGCTGCGATCTGCGATACATCTGAGAGACTAGCCTTGCAACTTTTCTTGTACTATAATATTAAAATATCGTAGGCTTACAAGAAATAAATTACATTTAACATATAACCAATATGCAATACGAAAAGCTGGTTTAGGTACTTCAAATAAAAAATAAAAATTCTTTCACTTAAAATAACGAAGGGATGGATGGAATGATGATTAGGATAAGTCTAGTAGTGCATCGAATAAACATTAAAAACATTAGTTTTATGCATCGTACACATAAGTCTATTTAGAATCATATTACCTACGTTCATATTAAATATCTACGCACGTCAACAAAGTTAGGTGAATTTTATTATTCTTTTTTATCTTGAATCATAAATATCATGTTTTGTTGTACAGGTTAAAATAGCCAAAACGTATTTAGTTAACTATTTGCTGGGTAAGAAATTATAATAATAAATATGTGCTGAGATCCAGAAAAAAGCATTTTTCACCTTTTTGTACTATTTATTGCAGTCGAATCACATAAATTTGATTTAATACTTCAAATAATAAAGAGGCGAGTTTGAAGAATCTGCTAATTTGTATTTTTTCTAATAAGAGCTAATAGTGCAGATAAACGATTGAACATCTCACCTCTTTCTTCAATGACGCTAGTTTGGTTGCATTCTGCGAAAACCAACTGCACGCTCAGGAGTGCGAATATTCCGAAGAAGCAGCCCATCTTCGTCGTATCCGAGATGACAAATTCTTCAGCAAATATCACTCACGCATTGTCTCACTTGACCCGCCACTAAATGTCAACTACTGTCAACACTAATAATTAGGTATTATTGTACTCCAAAACACTAAACAACTGCACTTGTGTCTCAAGACTGTAGTAATTATCAAGAAATAGTGTTTACGGATTATAAACGCACTGAGTGAAAAAACGTATTAGCATTGAATTAAATTAACCAAATCAGTAGGTAAGGTAGATAAGATAGCAGGGTTAATACCTGTTTTCTTATCTTAGGAAATGGTGCGAATTTGCACAAAGTTTTGAATTGCCGCTGTCAAGTTTGTACCGGACGCGACACCTCCGTACAGCAACGCGCTGCTTTTGAAAGTGGCTCGCAAGTAGCAAGTACCCTATTCGTCACTGGGTCGGCCAACAGCCGATGTGCGCGGCAAAACTTTTGAATTGAGAACGAGCGACTTGTTGCGCAGATTAGTTACCGATTTCGACGCTAGAGTAGGAACAGCGAATGCGCAAATAATAATATGATTATTTTTTCATTGATTCGATTTTATTAAGGTAATAAGAATGATTTTGTCGTAAATTTAGTTTTAAAATCCCTAAGACGAAGAATTGAAAAATCCCCTTTTCATAATAAATGAGTATTCAGAGCACACATTACACTTCAGCTAGATTAGCATTTCAAATAAAATATAAAATAATTAAGGCTTTGTTTTAGTTAGTAGGTTGGTACTAAATACCTACAGAGTTCAGTTTACAAAAATCAGAAATTTTAAAAAAATATATGAGAAATAGTTTTTTTATGTACTTTCCTTTGCAATTAGTAAATAAACTCGTAAATTACCTATGTGGAGCGTATGGATTTCACAGTGGCATTAGACATTACACATATAATATTATGAAAGAATTATAGTTTATTACAAAGATTTATTGTTAAAAAAAAGCGAATCATCTGGAGCCAAAATGACGTCGGCGTCGCCGTTATGAATTATAAGGTTATTGTTAAGTTTGTCGGTGACTAAGGTACAACCAAAAAATTGTTAAATGATTTTGATAGCACAACCAAAAGTTTTTTTTAACGAAAAATGCATGTACTGAACTTCAGAGATCTTATACAAATACTTGTAGACAAATTACTGGATTATACCCATGCTGGGCTGATATCAGATATTATTCATATCCCAACTGAGACAGAGAAGCTCTAGAAACGAATGTGGATTATTTAGGCGTTTTACAGGGCTTATGACCTGTCATTGGCTGGGTTAAGTGGCCACTTGACGTATTACAACATTCCCCATTCTGCCCATACATGACAAATTTCGGAATAATATTTTTTTACTTCTAATACTACTGTACCTTAATGGTGCATAGGGCACTGCATTGAAACAAGTGCAGTGAATCTTGACGATCAGTCTTAAGTTTCAGTTCCTGTCAGTATGAAAACCACATGTAAATGAATATTTCGGGAATCGAACCCGCAACCTCGTGCACAGTAGTACAATGCGCTAACCACTACACCACGAGGCGGACATACTATTACGCAAGTATAATAAATTATAGCCCAGTCTAATTACGCCAAAAGTACCTAAGCCTTTGCCTTAACTAATTTCGATGTTTTTGAATCCTTTTTTAACTTGTTAAGTAATGTACAGGGAAGGTTGCATCAAAAGTGCGAGGTGAGCTTAATTTAGGATTTTCAAAAAACTAGAAAAAAATAGGCCTTTTTATTTTTTCAAAAAATCTCGAAAACGTTTGACCCAACCAAAAAAAAAATTGTTTTACAAAGTATTAGAAAACTAAAAATTAGTTTTGTAAATTTTGTTAGTATCTCTTGTAGTTTTCGAAATAATCTCATTTGAAAAATCACATGTTTTAATGATTTTCTCCTGTCAACATCATTTGTTTTGGAAACGTGCTTATATCTCGTAAAAAGGCAAAAAGATAAATGAGAAAAGGAGTAAAAATATAAATAATTTATTTATTATGGCTATCTACTGCCATTTGGATAATTTCGTCCAAAACAAACATAATATAAGAAATAAAAAGTTTAAAAAAAAAACAATAACATTGGAATTGGTTAAAACCCTAATTTGGGAAATATTTATTAGGTAATACTTATTAGGTAATACTTACAGAACTTAGATATTTTTCAGTTGGGTTAATTTTTCTTATCTTGTAAAATTAAACCAATAAAGATCAAAGTAGGTACTGTTTATCCAAAGTATACTGAAGTAATGAATAACTTATATATTGATTTATCATCATTTCACGAACCATTATTCCAGTGTTGTGAAATTTAAGTAGTGAAATTTAATTTCAACAGATGGCAGTGTGTGTTTAATTTAATATAATTGCCAGTCTATATATATTTTTGCAAGGCGAAATACTTTAATTTTATCATAGTATTAACTTTGTTGTTTCTCATTATGTATACCAAACCGAACCGGCCTAGCATTGGCTTGAAGACCACTTCAAGTGGAGTCCGGTCAGCACCAATCTCGAGAGATTCATCTCCTAACCCCGGTCCCAGTACTGCGAAGCCCGCAGAACACAAAATACACAATAAAAATATTGGGCTTATTAACCAAGCAAACATTGTAATAAATAAGGCTACCGATGTGCTTAGTAGTGCAAAAAATCTGAAATTAGAAATCAAAGACGAGGTTTTAAAGGCCTTCACTGAACTAAAAGTCATAATGGCTAGTCTTTCCTCCTCACTCCATACTTCTCTCCAGATTGAAGATCTAATTGGAGCTCAAAATGTGAAGCTCGAATCTATCTCCAGGGCTGTATCACAAAATCCAGTCGTTCCAGTAACTAATCATAATAAAATGGATGCTACTGCATGGCCTAAATTAAGCCCTCTTAAACGTCCTATTCTGAGTAATTCTCACGCCATAATTGTATCAAGTAAAATATTAGAAAACAGCAGTGAAGACATTTGTAATAATATTAAAAAAAACGTAAATGTTCGCTTACACGGTATTGGCATCGAGTCGATAAAAAAAATTGCAAAAGAAAAAGTTATAGTTAAATGTCCTTCAGTTGGTGATAAAGAACGTATGAAATCTGAAATAAACAAATGTCTAAATCTCTTGGCGGTAGAAGGAAAAAAAAAAAACCATTGATTATTTTCAAAGGAGTTATTAAGGGACTCTCTGAATCTGACTTAAATGAATCACTTACGAAGCAAAATTCCAGCTTTATAATCAAGGATGAAGTAAAAATATTGTATAATAAAAAAAACACCGAAATCCACTTCTAACGAACATCGTTTGTGAATGCTCGGGAGATACTTGGTTGGCAATAACTAATGTCGGGAAGGCTAACATTGGATACCAAAGGGTGATCGTGGAAGACGAGACTCCCCTGGTGCAGTGCTACTCTTGTATGGGCTACGGTCATACCCAGAAATATTGCACAGGGCTGTCTCGGTGCGGTAGTTGTGCGGAGGAACATAATACTTGGAAATGTCCCTGCAAAGAGAAGGAACCAATTTGCCACAATTGTAGGAAATTTAAAAAGGAGGCAAATCATCATGCTCTGAGCCACAACTGCCCAACGCGGAAATATTTTGACACAATTAGTAGGGAAAATATAAACTATCCCAGTAGCTTTTCAGATAAGTTCTTATGCTAAGCCAATGATGACAATAGAGAAAACTCAAAGGAGGGTGGCACTTTAAACATATTTTATCAAAATGTACGCGGATTACGCTCTAAAACTACAAGTGTTCGGAACGAAATTTTAAATAATGACTATGATATAATATGTTTAAGTAACTGAAACGTGGCTTAATTCAAGTGTCTTCAGTGAGGAAGTATTTGATAACAGATACATAGTTTACAGAAGAGATCGTGAATCCACCAACTCATCGTCAAAAGAAGGTGGTGGCGTTCTCGCAGCTGTATCCAAGCAGTTTGGTATCATCCAGAAAACTGCAGTGGGAAAGTGATGGCGAGGATCTGTGGCTCACGATCAAATCTAACGTTCAATATAATTCCTATATTTATATCTGTGTTCTGTATATGCCTCCGAATTTAAGTGTTGATAATTATTGTAAACAAATTGAAAAAATTCAGGATGTCTACCTTACACGTGGGAATTCCGATTCACAGGTTGTTATCATTGGTGATCTCAATCTTCCTGAAATTCAGTGGTCACCTGACCCAGATTTTGAAAATAGAACCCAACAACATCAAATTATCAGACTCAGAAAGCTCATAGTCTTGTTAATCTTTCTTCGTTTTGTAACTTTTTTCAATTTAATCATATTCTCAATGCAAATAAACGTATTTTAGACCTGGTTTTTTCTGACAAGGTGAATATAGATATATGTAACGCAAATGGAATAGCTAATATAGACGGTCATCATCCCCCTTTTGAAATTAATGTAAAACAAAACAAAAATCGTTTTTTTAAAAACAAGAAATCCTATTACTAAATATAACTTTAAAAAGGGAGATTATGATGGATGTATTCGTGATCTGTTTGATGTTAACTGGATTAATCTATTTAGAAATTTAAATGTAAACTCCATGACTAATTTGTTTTATGAAATTCTTTGGAATACTATTAATAGAAATTTAAAAAAATGTGCAACTAAAGCTAATAACCAATATCCTGTCTGGTTCGATCAGCCACTAATTAGAATGCTCAAGGAAAAAAACAAATTTAGAGTAAGAGCCAAGAAGCATAACAATCCAACCGATCAGTTAAAGTTCTCCAATTTGCGAAAACTATCCAAAAAAATGCAAAAAGAGTGCTATCGGTCATACATCACATCAGTGGAAAATGGTCTTCTTGGAAATATAAATGTATTTTGGTCATATTCAAAATCATTGAGGAAAAACTAATTGTATTCCCAAATTAATGCACCTGGATAGCATATCTGCAAGTGAAGGAGATGATATATCAAATCTTTTTTTCTGACTATTTTTCTTCAGTATACACTCCTACAGGAACTACGCTGTCACAGCGTGATCATTTAAGAGTGAGCAGTGCCAATTTTAATTATAATCAACACAATCTTGGTAAAGTTAAAATCAGTGTAGTTGAGATAAAAACCTGCTTGAGTAAAATTGACGCTAGTAAAGCCCAGGGCCGGATCAAATTCCTCCCTTATTTGTTGTGTGTTGTGCGGATGCCTTGTCCTTACCCTTGTTTATTATTTTTAATGCTTCTCTATCACATGGAATATTTCCCGATTTGTGGAAAATTGCACATGTGGTGCCAGTATTTAAATCGGGCGATCAATCTTCAGTTAAAAATTATAGACCTATCAGTATATTGTCTTGTTTTGCTAAGGTCTTTGAGACCCTCATATATACACAACTTTTTTCCCATTTCAAGCCTTTTTTGAGTACACAACAGCATGGGTTTGTACCGAAAAGGTCTATTAATTCAAATCTTTTGGAATTTTGCGATTATGTCTGTAATGCATTTAATGAAAGAACTCAAGTAGATACCGTATACACGGACTTCCAAAAGGCTTTTGACAAAGTTAACCATTATATATTAATACAAAAGTTAGAGACAATAGGTATATACATGGAGATCTACTTCGTTGGTTAAAATCTTACTTAAATAATAGAACACAGCTTGTACTTGTTAATGGATTCAAGTCATCCCCTATCATTGTAACTTCGGGGGTTCCACAGGGATCCAATTTGGGCCCTTTGTTGTTTCTTATATTTATTAATGATCTTAGTTCTAAACTAAAATGCTGCCATGTTCTTTTTGCTGATGATCTTAAAAATTTTTCGTAAAATAGTATCTGACTCGGATCACTATCTACTGCAAAATGACCTTGACACACTTATCAACTGGTGCAACTCTAACGATATGCATCTTAATGTTGAAAAGTGTTATACTATAAGCTTTACTAGAAATAAAAACATAAAAACATATTCTTACTCTCTTAATGATACTCATTTGTTAACAGTATACTCTATTAGGGATCTAGGAATCACACTTGACTCAAAATTTATTTTTGATACTCATATTAATGATATCAAAACTAAATCCTTAAAAATGTTGGGGTTTGTAAATAGGATAACCAAACCATTCAAAAATCCTCAATCGGTAAAAATATTATATTATTCATTAATAAGAAGCAAACTAGAGTATGGATGTAATATCTGGAGTCCACATTACTTGAAATATGATAAACCTTGTTGAATCAGTTCAGAGAAAAATGCTCAAGTTGTTGTCATTTAAGTGTGGATTGCGTGGCCATCTCCGATAAAATTGAATGTAATAAAATTGATTTTTTTTGTAAATAATATTAACCTATTTTAGAACACATGTTTAGAAATTATTGTTAGTAGATACATAATAACATAGTAAAAATATTTATTTTATAAGATATCTATTATTGTTTATATGTATTATATATTATGTAGTCGCATGTATATATTTATTTTTATTACTTTTTATAATTGTTTCTTCTTTAGTTTTTTATATGTATAATTATAGAGCCTATTTTTTATTGTAAATATTTAATAATTTTGTAATAAATATCTTTTTCACTTGTATATAAATTATGTAACTGGAACATTCACACCTGTGAATGTTTCTGTTATAAATACAGAAAAATAAATAAATAAATAAATAAATTCAGCTCGTTGAGGTCCACTGCTGGACATAGGCCTTCCCCTGCCGTACGTCTCCAATTCCTCCCGATTCTGCGCCGCCCCCCATCCCACTGTCAAGAGCTTCAAATATCCTGGGAGTGTTTGTAAAAGAACTGGGATTGCGGCTTGGGAGTAGCAGGCACCTCATTCAAACAGTATGAAAGCTGTCTGGAGATCGAATTTTGACCTGGTTAAAACCTAACAATCTGTCAGCAGTTTTCGTCAGTTGGCTTGGCTTGGAGGCAGTTTGTGGAATTCATATGCTCCACATAGAGAGAGGAGATGGTATGATGTCATGATGAATTTAGTACTTCATATTATAAAATTTTTATATTATTATTTAAAAAAGTTAATAAATTATTTAAAAAACTTATTTTCTCTCCTCGCATGATTGCAAAATGTTTTTCCCCAAAATCTGTATGTGGCTGCTTCATCGTTCATTAAAAGTTAAAATGATAAATAACAAACACAATATTTTATATTTGCCCAACAAAACATTTATTTAATAATATTCATATAATAATAAAACATATCCGAAAATGTACTTTGATATAACAAAGATATGACATGCAAATTTATGGTTATACATACGTAATTTGCCAATGATTCTACAAGCATTCATGTCACGTTCAGGTGTAATAATAATTTCCATTACTAGCCAATGCACACTAATTATGTATAGATATAGATATATTCACGGCATTATATTACATAAAAAGAGTGCGAAAATATTCTTTGATTCATGTCTGTGGCGATCATCTCAGCACTTAACCTTAAACTAGATTTTTCAATCACTAAAAGGCAATGTCTTATATAATTATATACCGTTTCTGTTCAATTTCCTTCCATTCGGCATTTTTCAAAGATTGTGAATTTATTCAGTATAAAATCATTACTCAAAAATTCGATCTGGCAATGTTTGTTTTTAGAACTAGTGTTACATCTACAGCTTTGATGTGGGGGTGAAATTACTTAATTAAAATACTTCTATAATACTACTTTAGACCTGTTATAACAGACACATTGATTATACAATATTCAATTGATCAAATGCAGGGTAAAACTTTTGAGAAATTATTTGTCCGGTGATAAGGGTGTAGCGAAGATACAACTTAAAATTCATGTTTTAAGCTTTCACAAGACGTAATCAATTGCATCACAAAGTTTTTTTTTCGTTCTTACAATATACCCATGTCAGTTTACTGGTATGTTATTTCATATTGACCGTCGGAAATCGAACCCGCTTCATAAATGAATTAATGATAATTTCTATAGTGCCGTTTTTGTAAACTATTACCTCAAGGTGCGCATAGGCGTATTCTGGCTCATCTGGTGCTGAAGCGTAGCGTAAGACTGATCATCTTATTCATACACAATGATTAAGATACACAACACATTATAAATATAAAACCATTTTAACACGGAAATAGGTTCAAAAGTAAAGACCTAAGTTTATTATGTTTTGTGTGGTTTGTACAGCACACCACACCAATAATTCCTTAGTATAACTGAAATTTTAAAAACAATAGTGTTTCAATAGTTGTCTTGTTGTTTCTCAAACTGCGCCAGTGTGCGTCGCCGTTATGAATTATAAGGTTATTGTTAAGTTTGTCGGTGACTAAGGTACAACCAAAAAATTGTTAAATGATTTTGATAGCACAACCAAAATTTTTTTTTAACGAAAAATGCATGTACTGAACTTCAGAGATCTTATTTAATATTACATAAACGTTTAGAGGGCTCTTGAATAGGTACATTTAAACATAAATTATACTATTTAACAACATTTTGAATGTGTACAAATACTTGTAGACAAATTACTGGATTATACCCATGCTGGGCTGATATCAGATATTATTCATATCCCAACTGAGACAGAGAAGCTCTAGAAACGAATGTGGATTATTTAGGCGTTTACAGGGCTTATGACCTGTCATTGGCTGGGTTAAGTGGCCACTTGACGTATTACAACATTCCCCATTCTGCCCATACATGACAAATTTCGGAATAATATTTTTTTACTTCTAATACTACTGTACCTTAATGGTGCATAGGGCACTGCATTGAAACAAGTGCAGTGAATCTTGACGATCAGTCTTAAGTTTCAGTTCCTGTCAGTATGAAAACCACATGTAAATGAATATTTCGGGAATCGAACCCGCAACCTCGTGCACAGTAGTACAATGCGCTAACCACTACACCACGAGGCGGACATACTATTACGCAAGTATAATAAATTATAGCCCAGTCTAATTACGCCAAAAGTACCTAAGCCTTTGCCTTAACTAATTTCGATGTTTTTGAATCCTTTTTTAACTTGTTAAGTAATGTACAGGGAAGGTTGCATCAAAAGTGCGGATGAATAGGAGGTGAGCTTAATTTAGGATTTTCAAAAAACTAGAAAAAAATAGGCCTTTTTATTTTTTCAAAAAATCTCGAAAACGTTTGACCCAACCAAAAAAAAATTGTTTTACAAAGTATTAGAACACTAAAAATTAGTTTTGTAAATTTTGTTAGTATCTCTTGTAGTTTTCGAAATAATCTCATTTTGAAAAATCACATGTTTTAATGATTTTCTCCTGTCAACATCATTTGTTTTGGAAACGTGCTTATATCTCGTAAAAAGGCAAAAAGATAAATGAGAAAAGGAGTAAAAAATATAAATAAATTTATTTATTATGGCTATCTACTGCCATTTGGATAATTTCGTCCAAAACAAACATAATATAAGAAAATAAAAAGTTTAAAAAAAAAACAATAACATTGGAATTGGTTAAAACCCTAATTTGGGAAATATTTATTAGGTAATACTTATTAGGTAATACTTACAGAACTTAGATATTTTTCAGTTGGGTTAATTTTTCTTATCTTGTAAAATTAAACCAATATAAAGATCAAAGTAGGTACTGTTTATCCAAAGTATACTGAAGTAATGAATAACTTATATATTGATTTATCATCATTTCAGCTCGTTGAGGTCCACTGCTGGACATAGGCCTTCCCCTGCCGTCTCCACTCCTCCCGATTCTGCGCCGCCCCCATCCACTGTCAAGAGCTTCAAATATCTGGGAGTGTTTGTAAAGAACTGGGATTGCGGCTTGGAGTAGCAGGCACCTCATTCAACAGTATGAAAGCTGTCTGGAGATCGAATTTTGACCTGGTTAAAACCTAACAATCTGTCAGCAGTTTTCGTCAGTTGGCTTGGCTTGGAGGCAGTTTGTGGAATTCATATGCTCCACATAGAGAGAGGATATGGTATGATCATGATGAATTTAGTACTTCATATTATAAATTTTATATTATTATTTAAAAAAGTTAATAAATTATTTAAAAAACTTATTTTCTCTCCTCGCATGATTGCAAAATGTTTTCCCCCAAAATCTGTATGTGGCTGCTTCATCGTTCATTAAAAGTTAAAATGATAAATAACAACACAATATTTATTTTGCACATTTATTTAATAATATTCATATAATAATAAAACATATCCGAAAATGTACTTTGATATAACAAAGATATGACATGCAAATTTATGGTTATACATACGTAATTTGCCAATGATCTACAAGCATCATGTCACGTTCAGGTGTAATAATAATTTCCATTACTAGCCAATGCACACTAATTATGTATAGATATAGATATTCACGGCATATATTACATAAAAAGAGTGCGAAAATATTCTTTGATTCATGTCTGTGGCGATCATCTCAGCACTTAACCCTTAAACTAGATTTTTCAATCACTAAAAGGCAATGTCTTATATAATTATATACCGGTTCTGTTCAATTTTCTTCCATTCGGCATTTTTCAAAGATTGTGAATTTATTCAGTATAAAATCATTACTCAAAATTCGATCTGGCAATGTTTGTTTTTAGAACTAGTGTTACATCTACAGCTTTGATGTGGGGGTGAAATTACTTAATTAAAATACTTCTATAATACTACTTAGACCTGTTATAACAGACACATTGATTTTACAATATTCAATGATCAAATGCAGGGTAAAACTTTTGAGAAATTATTTGTCGGTGATAAGGGTGTAGCGAAGATACAACTTAAAATTCATGTTTTAAGCTTTCACAAGACGTAATCAATTGCATCACAAAGTTTTTTTTTTCGTCTACAATATACCCATGTCAGTTTACTGGTATGTTATTTCATATTGACCGTCGGAAATCGAACCCGCGTCATAAATGAATAATGATAATAATTTCTATAGTGCCGTTTTTGTAAACTATTACCTCAAGGTGCGCATGGCGTCTGGCTCATCTGGTGCTGAAGCGTAAAGACTGATCATCTTATGGTTATAGACATATTATAAATAGACATGTGTGTGTTGTAACCATAGTTAGATATGAATTGAACAGTCACAAATACATTCTAAAAAGAACCCTCTAATAAAAGTATATATAGCCAGTTGTTAGGATTAAAATATGGAGCATGTTTCTAATTTTTAACATACATGTATACATTTCTCGTACAATAGAAAATTGATTTGAACTCTGTTTAATTTCTAGCACACATCAAGAAATTATTGATAATCTTACTTATACCCAAGTGTCTCAAAAGATTTTAAAGTGACACTGCATTTAAGCTTTTAAAAAGCGTCACTTATTAACAAGTCCTTAAAATCTATTTATAAACTCTTATAGCACACATTGAGTATTATGTATAAGCTTGAAAAATTATATTTGTATTTATCCGGGAAAACAAGTAATAAGCGTGAAAGCTCACAAGTAATAATTAGGTGGTAATTAGTTTGGTTTCAAATGATTCCGTACAGAACAAGTCTCGCTGTAACATATTGATCGGATAAACATCGTATTAACATATAAGCATGCTGCGATGGTTACAAGCTGATCAGACGAACATGTACTTTTTTAATGCTGATCAGGTAAGCATGTTAATGTTGTTACATTTTGATCAAATAAGCATTCTAATTAAAAGCTTATCAAATTAGCATGTTCACTTTGTAACTTACTGATCTGATTAGCATATTTTCATTGTCAGTTGATCTGATAAGTGAATTTTTGTTACATACTGATCAGATTAGCATGCTTACATATCTGATTAGCGTATTATCATTGTGAGGTCCTGATCAGATGAGCATATTTTTGTTAGATCCTGATCAGATTAGTAAACTCACTATATTAAATACTGATGAGATGAAGATGTTCTTATTGTTACATGCCAATAAAATTTCTTATTTATTATTATAGATTACATTATTTTTACATGTTGATTACATTCATATTTTTGTAACATGCTGATCAGATCTGGATATACTAATCAGATTTGTATATTCTTGTTACATGCTGGTCGGATAAGGGTGTTATAGTTATGATATCAGATTAGCAAGCGACTGCTTCAGAAATAGGGTTCTCAGTAATATGGATAACTGGAGACTGGTCGGCGCAAGACTGGGAGCGGACAAACTTCTGGCGCTCTCTTTCTCTCATGATGATCTGTCTCAACTCTTCCAAAGAGCTGCGGCGGTATGCGTGGATTTTGCTCGGAGACAGTGGGGCAACTACATAAAATCCATTGTAATTAGTAAAAAAATTATACACCTAACTCAGTTCACACATAAATGATTATATTTCACATTAAGGCTGAAAGTCACAGCCATAAAAATAAATCTTAGCTGGACTTTAATAACATGTTCTACGCATATGATTGAAATTCATATTTTAAGCGTAGGTCATATTTATTATATTCCGAACTAAAAACTCATTGCATGGTTATAACTTTCAGCCTTGTTTGAATTTATGTGCAAAAGATTATAATAGCATGATCATTATAGCAATTCCAGAATACAAATTATTCAAAATTATTCTTTTTTAACACACATAACAAAAAACGAGGGAATTTCAAAACACCACAGTATAAATAAATACAAGTAAATATGTTGACTTACAGAAAGCACTATGAGCATTTATATAAATATTAAAAAAGGCAAAAGAGGTATAGTGTCCACATTATTTTTCATCAATAGAAAAATATTTTTTTCATGTAATGTACCATCGGCTTATTTCACATACCAAACTTTTTACTTGGACAATAGTTTTGTTGTACTCACTTGGGTTTTATTCATAACTGGTGTAGAATGGGAATACTAATAGCCAACAAAAAGCGTGTAAAAAGAAAGATTTTTTTAAATGTATTAATTATTGTATATGAAATACCACGTGGTACAGATTTTGAATTTGATATATTCCAGTTTAATTTAAAAAAAACACTAATTTTCATTGCATAATGTTTTTTGCACCACTTTATCAGACGTTCATGATAGCTAACAAGTTTTTTGTCCTCTGGTTCAATCTTCTGTCTGTAATATTTAATTTTGTTATTTTCCAACATTTTTATTTTTGTGTTTGTGTGTCCAATAAGTCCTTGTTTTGTAAAAGAAATTGAATATAAATATCTGTATATATTTTAACAAAACTCTAAAAACTTATGATTATTTGGCGTGTGTTGAACATATGAGCATGTAAATAAATTATAATAAAAAGAAAACACAAATTTTATAACAAAAATTCAACTCATTTATTCACTTTAATAAAATTAAAATCAATATAAACAATAAAAAAAACAAATGGTTTGGTATATTTAATACAAACATATTAACAACATAAAAATGTTTTGTAATGTATTTTTACATGTCACATCCATTATATTGTTGATTCCATTGTAAAATTACCTATTTGAGCTATTGATGCAATATTGTCGATCACTTTAATTTAAAACTTGAACGTTTAAGTTGTAAAATGATATTTTTGTAGTTAGGTAATTTTGCATTGAAAGCAACGATATGTAGATAATATAGAACAGTAACAAAAAAGTAGTAAAAGGGAGGGTGATTCTGTTTAAAAACAAAAAAAATACAATGTTCTATGCAGTTCTATGCATTGTAGAACCTAGAAGACTGTTCAATAGATAAATGCATTGAGTAGATTTAATATATTTGATGTCAAAATGTAATATGTAGATAAGCGTTACTACTAATTACGTTACGACCAAACTAATTCATTTAACTAATTTTAAAAAAAAACATTCAAAATCAAATAGAATTTTAGAAGCTGGAAGATTTCTTCACTGTTGATTTGTAAGCGATAAAATGGGAAACGACTTTTTCTGAAATTGTCATTTGGGGAATTCATCGTTTTTACAAAAAAACAGCAGGATTCTTATTTCCATAAAAAATAATCGGGAAGAAAGATTTGTCAGTTTGTGTTTGGAAATTATACTGATAAGATGTATTAGTGAAGTGTAATTTAACTAATTAAAACAAGTAATAAATTTGATGCTTTCAGACAAAATAGAACTTATAAACTAATATTACAGGCTAACTAAATATAAACTATACACATAAGAGCGGAGTCGGAGAAAAGTTATAAAGCATCTTTTTTATAAACTCAACCAGCTCATTGTAAATCATAATCATAATATTATATACTTTGCAATGATTGAACTGGAAAACTAAAACAACAATTCAGTTTTATTTAGTAAAAATGCTTAGGAAAGGGACAAAAATCACATGCACACACTAAAAAGTAAGTCTCTTAAAAACACGACTCTAATATCTAATATATTTTACTAAAAACTAATGTATGTATGTAGTATTATATTGATGAAAAACTCAATACTACGTACACACGTTGTTTTTCTTCTGTTCATCTCATTAAAACGAAATTATGACTGATTTTATCACAAAGCTAACATAATACGAGTAGCAATTTTTTTTTGAGATAGCTGTACAAAACAATGAATAAAAAAATAAACGATTAAGATACACTGCACTTGGTGTACTAATGCAGTGCCCTATGCACATTGGGTGAGGATAAGGGAAAGTAATAGTAGTATTTTTAAAAATTCAACATGTTAGAAAAAAGAATTTAATAAAAAAACAAAAGTCTGGTAGAATACATATATCATTCTCAAAACAAACAACACAAGTTATCATTATCACATGCGTCTATAAAATTATTTATAAATATATTTTCATAATTATTAGTATATTGTCATTAAAATAAGTTAATTAACTGTAATCTGTACTGCAAAAACCTAACTGCATAATACATTGCAAAATTTTTAGAGGTTTTACATGCTTGGGTTTGTCTACAGTGAAATGAGATTTATTTTTATAAAAAGCTAATTTTGGAACCGAACATCATATCATTTAGTGGGTTGAATCAGTAGATAGGGTGGGTGCTATAGTAATTGACCATGATACCCTTAATTAGATTTTCAAAAACAAGCCTTCTCAAAGAATTTACTTCTACAAGAAATATGTACTTTTTTAGTCTCGAATCTCAAACTTGGGCAGTGAGTAAAAAAAAAAAATCTTTCGTAACTCAGAACATTTTCAAGCTTTGGACGGTGCATAAACTAAGTGGAAGGCGTGAAGCTTGAATATATCAGTATTTGTGAACATTTCTTTATTAAATAAAGAAATAGCCTATAATACAAGAGAAAATGAAAATGTGTCCCATTACTTTTTAACAAAAAAAAAAAAAATTGTTGTATTAGACTTTTACTAATTTCGATTAGGTTTTATAAAAGGCCATTAAATTTCTCCCAGATAATACCTTAAATGTTATAATTAAGTTAATACAAATTCATGAGCCACCTTAGTCAAAATCATCATTTAGTGGGTATTTGCAGTACAGTAAGGGGTGAAGTATGAAAAGGCTATTTAGGTAGTAATCCAATACGATGTGAAGGCTGTACCAGGGCCAGAGTGCCACATTGAAGGAAGGGGTAGTGCCTTAGGAAACGCTTTTGCTCGGAAGTGGATGATCATGGGCTGAAGAAAAAAAAAATTAAAAGAAGTAAAACAAATAAGTAAAATTGAGCATGATTGGAAATGGCGGCAAATAATAAAATTTTGGAAAAAAGATACATTAAAAGTAATTTTATACCGCACTATAAAAATAGTTTCTAGCCTGTAATTCACTCTCACGAAGTCGACTTAAGAAAGAGAATAAAAGAGGTAATTTCATATCATTTCGTATGACGCTATATTTAAAAAAAATTATCATTCCACCGGCCATCAGTAAAGTACAAGTTTTTACTGTAAATATGCAGTGTGAATGAAGTATCAGGAAAAATATTGATTTGTGAACGATTCAACTTGTGAACTTAAATACATCAATTGTAAATACAAAAAAAGACTTTTAATTTGACTTAAAAAAATTGTAGTATCAATGCATACAAAAATGTTACTACATTGCTTCCTGGAAAGAAAAGTGTCATGTAACACAAAACCGTCTTTTTCAAGAAAATGAGACACTAATATTTCGCATGTCGATTATGTAAAAACTATATGAATAACATTAACAATTTATTTACAAATAGCTTGTTTATTTATAAGTCCATTCAACGTTTTGCAGAGTAATCAAAGTTTAATATAAAAATGTTGTTATTACGAAATTTAAAAAGTAAAATTCAAAGATGAAAAAGTATTTCTTGAAATTTAAGGACTTGCAAACGTTTTCCAGATATATGTGGATATTAAAGACACAACCGCTTCACCGCTAAGTCCATTTACCTAAAATATGGACTCACCAATTATTAGCAGTAAAGCAACAAAGTCAGACATTTGCAATTGAATAAAATAATAACCCACCATGTAAAAACGTAATAATGACATATTATGACTGTTTTATGTATTTATTTACATGTGGTTTTCATATAAATATTCCATGTGGGATATCTTGGACTGGTACTGAAGCGTAAGATTGATCATCCTACCATCATGCACTTGGTGTACCGATGCAGTGCATTTATGCACCATTAGGATAAGAGAAAGTAGTACGTAAAACGGGGCTATTTGGAAAGTGCGGGGCTAATTGGAAGTGAAAGATTATAAATTCTTTCATGTTGTAACACTCAAAAGCATGAACGCAACCTTTAGCAAACGCAGCCACATTACAATACTGAAGGTTGCGTTCACGCTTTTGAGAGTTACAAGATGAAAGAATTTATAATCTTTCACTTCCAATTAGCCCCGCACTTTTCAAATAGCCCCGTTTTACGTTAGTTTAGTATTTATGACTCTTTTCTTGCCCGGAAGCGACATGTGAGTATTGTGAAGATAGTAAATATTAAGCTTCTAATATCTCGCACTGACTGTAATTAGAAAGGTATAATATAATATTCAAATAATAAAAAAATATAAGCAAAGCACAAAAAAGTGCAATGGTGTACACTTACAGTGGTTTATAGCCCTAATGTACATGTTTTCTACTGCTAAATATCTTCCGTTGTTCTGGACGTCACTGGTGCATGGATATTTTTTGGAGTGATTTGACAGCTAGCCAGATGAAAGAAAAATAAAAATAAATTAGACAGTTTAAAAAGTAATTTCGCAAATAGTAAGTGCCTGCAAAACCCAACGAAGAGGGAAGATTGGAAAATGCAATAATAAAAAAACTTTGGATTTTAATTCAATGGATTATTATTTGAGTAAAGAAATAAAACCTTTTGGTATTTTGCTGTATTTTTTGAAAATGGTAGCTTACTATCGTAAAAATTACTATTTGTAAATAACTTTTAAAAAATAATAAATAAAAATAATTAAATTTAAAAAGAGATAGTGTTTAACAGGTAAAGGCTTTTATAGATATCCTCTGTCATATCCAACCAATAAAAATAACAATTAAAAATAATAATAAATGTGGATACCAAATATTTGTGTCTTTCACAGCTCAAAAAATGGTAGGCTGTAGGTTGGATTTCACAAAAAAAACATATAAAATACTTTTCTAAAAAAGGCAAACAATAATAAAGCAATGTTCTATTCCTATATATTATGAAAGCATATCATGTTGGGAACATTCGAAAGATGACAATTTAATATTAAATCTGTTTTATCAGAGAAAAGTAGGTATTTATGTATCATATTACAATGCAACAGCAAAATATATACTTATTACAAATAAGATTGTAAAATAAATTTGCTAAACTAATAAAGCTAGCAATCTACATGAAGCAACTATGTATCTAAATATCACAATATCAATGGCATATTTATAATGGCAAACGGCACATTATTTGAAACAAAAATTATGGGAAAATTTGGTATAATATTAAAAAAGTTTGTACCACCAGCAAAAACTTCAAATAAGAACTAATTTTGGAAAACCATGAAAGAAATCAAAGTGTAAATATATTCTGTAACAAAGTATTGTAGTTGACATTGACTGATTTCAAGATTACATCTATTTGACCATTGATATTGCAAAATAAAAACTATAAATATCAATAAGTGCAGGTACGTACCAATAAAAGTTGTGAAAATTGCCATTGCACATTCCAATGTGTTAATTATTAAAACATATTCACAAAAATAAAGTTTTATATAGTGCACTAATAAATGTAAGTGTACAGTATTATATATTATTGGGCAGTGTAATTGTTTGTACATACTCATAGAACTCTTTCATAAACTAGATCCCCTCGGATGAATTATTTATACAAAAACATGTTTGGCTAGTTTTTTATATATGATTTGGTTGTAAGATATGTATGTTGTTTTGAGCTTACATTTAGATTTTAGATCATATTAAAAACTGGTCAAAAGCAATCTCAATTTTTATAGGAATTATTCACCCGGGGCCTATCTTCCACATTCAAACCGTTGGATGTATTATGTAAAGTGTTATATTTGCGAAATCTGGTTTTCATTTAGAGAAACCAATCAATAGGATGCATAGTCACGTGGCCAAGCAGCTGCTGCTCCATACAATTATACTCCTTAGATTTCTCCCTGGAATTTAGCAATGGAACAATGATTTTTTCACGCATTTTAGATATCTCCCAGGGCTTGTTTAAATTATTTGATTTTTTAAATAATTTGCTAATAATCTTTTAAGAGATAATTTATCAAAAAAATAAGGAGATACAAACACGCCTCTGGTAATTATCTAAAACGTGTGATAAAATCATTTTTCTAGTGCTAAATTCCAGGGAGAAAATCAAGAACTATTTTGAAATGCAGAAACAGAGCAGTTTCATTGACCGCATGGACCGCTTCATAAAATTTCACTATAAATCATGTAAAATGTTTACCATGACTATTAGTTTGTCAACTTGAATTGAAAACAATACAAATTATAATGAAATAAACTGCTAACCTATTCCTGGAAAAGAGGGTTTAATCTGGAGTGTAAATAAAATGTTGAATATAAAATAAAACTGGAAATAAAATGTTTATGGGTGTGGAGATAAAGTCATAATTATTTTGTTTATTCATACCAGCATTTTATTGGAAAACATTGCTTTTACACATTCTATAATCATAATAATACATAAATGTATAATAATATCAATAGCACACATTTTTATTAATTAGAATAAATAGTTTATATATCACCAAGTATAAACAAAAAGATTCATAAAATATATTATTGAGTCGGCTCACTTTTCGCCATAAATATTTTAACCTACTTGATCCATAAAAGTACTGGTTTCAAAATAAGCAACTGTGAGATTATTATTAACTTGAACATTTATTTCTATAATAAATTAATCCAGATCATTCTAATTTCAATAGCAGGATTTTAATATTGATTTGATTCAGAAGTGAGATACACCTAACATCGAGAACTGAAGAAAGTTGCATGTAAGTATTGTTCCAGTTTACAGCGTCTAAATATTTAGTATTTTGGCTGGAAACAAGAGTGACATTTAGCACTTGGACTTACCATATCCTTCCCCTTGTAGGAACAATCTAAAGGCTTCAGAAACCTTCGCTGGCTGTTCTTCCAGCACCATTCCACAGTCGGAGATCTGCAATGTTACATTAATAATCTGTTAGATTTTGATGCTAAAAGAAATGGACTACGGGACGATTTTTTAATTAATTTTTCAAAATGGTGATTCATATCTTAGGTACGAAAAAAAAAAAAGGATTTTTGCTATCATTATTATGCCAGTAATTAATTTTTAAAATATCATAATCGCGATTTCCCGCCAAAACAGGTCATTATATTTATAGTAGGATGCGTCTATTAATATTTAAACCAAGTTTTTATGTACCGCCTAAAATAGAAAAAAGTACATAGCCACTTCTCTGGTTCCACATCAACTACATACTCAGTACGACCCTTTTTGTGCGCTTAGGAGATGGCTGCTTTTAAAGCATCTGTTTGAGGTTAATCTATTTTATAAGCTCCGTTTTTAAAAACTTTTTGAAGAGGAATCTTTAGAATTTGAATACTTTTATTTTTCACAGAAAAAATTCTAATATTCATTACCCTATACACACAAAAAAAAATTACAAAATATAGGACATTTCCTAATATGTATTCACAATAATATTTATTAGTATTGATGCCGTAATTCCAATTTCTATCAAGATATATGAGTGGAGTTAATCATAAATAGATAGCTCCACATTACCATTGTGTTATTCAATGAAGGAAGGATAGATATAATAATTTTTTTCTTCTGTAAATAAGTTCCATAATACCTTTTGCATTTCCCAACAGAGTAAACTGATTTATCCTTTTTTTGTAGATTAATATTACTGTTGTAACTTGAGGCATAAAAATAAATAATTTTACAATAGGTTCTAAGTTGTACATATTTATTTTTGCAACTTTTTAAATAAAAAACAGATTGAAAGTAAAATTTGTAAATAAATTTGTCAAATAAGATGTGTAACAAGTTATTTCTTTAACCACCTTAACACCTCAGCAGGTCCAACAACAGAGGGGAACAAATATCCAGGATTGAGAAAAATCACTTTTGATTTTTGTGTTCTCGCCGGGTATCAAATCTAAAACCTTCATAT
>JAGVSP010002888.1:0-35132 GCA_022494985.1 Micrasema minimum
CTTCCTACAGATTCATACATCTGCTCATGCACGCACGTCGATTATTCCGACTTCTTACATGCCCACTTTCAAGCACTTGTGTTACTTGATCGTTCCATGTCTTTCTCGGCCTTCCTCGACTTCTACATCCAGGCACAGTCGCATCATATATTTTTTTAGCCGTTCTTTCATTATCCATTCGCTCTACATGACCGAACCAACGTAAAAGACTTTTCTTAATTTTGTCGATAATGCCTTGCATTCTGCTCTAATTTCAACATTAGTGCACCTATCGTACATAGTTTTATCACACATTCGCCTGAGGGATCGCATTTCAACTGCATTCAATCTACTTTCATCCTTATTAAACGCAACCTTTCAATATTATCCAGTACCACCCGAAATAGAATTTTTAAATTGTTTTCGTGTACACGCGAATATTAAATATTTAAGTAGGATGAAATATCTTTAAATAAAAAATGTTTAAATAATGTTCATTTCAAAATTACGTCACTCCAAATCTCTACAATGAAAGTCGAAAATAAGACATTTAGTAGCAATTTTTTACAACTGACATATCAACAGTAGCGAAAAGTTTGAAAGGGAATATGGATATCTAGTCGTTTACGTTCTGTCTTGCAGCTACAAAGCTAATGGTCTGTTGTGAGTCTCGAGTCCATGAGTGGATGCCCCCCATAGCCTGTTATCTTGCCAACATTCAAACCAAGAGTTTTGCGCAGGTACCCAACTCCTGACGAGAAGAAGGGCCTCGCCTGCAGAACTGGCCTGACCCTGACGCAAGTGTCCAACTGGTTCAAGAACAGGAGACAGAGGGACAGGACTCCGCATCATCAGGGCCATATCCACCCTCATCACAGGGCGTAAGTCAATACACAGATAGTAAACCAAAACTAACTAACTAACCATCACGCCATTTCCCCGTAGGATAGAACGCCATACCACTCTGTCCTGACATACTTCCCTCCCATCCTCTACATTCATACATCTTCTCATGCACATACGCCGGTTATTCCGACTTTTCACATGATCACTTTCAAGTACTTGACGTACTTGGTCAAGACATGTCTTTCTCGGCCTTCCGCGGCTTCTACATCCAGGCACACATGCATTTAAACTTCTTTTAGCCGTTCTTTCATCACTCATTCGCTCCACATGACCAAACCATCGTAAAAGCCGTTTCTTAATTTTGTCGATAATGCTTATCTCAGCCTTGCACTCTGCTCTAATTTCGACATTTGTACACCAATCATTCATAGTCTTACCACACATAGATCGCATTTCAACAGCATTAAGTCTACTTTCATCCTACCTTTTTCCAACACCACGCTTCACTATTATACAGGGTTGGTACCAGAACTCCGTTGTGTACTGCCGATTTTGCTTCTTTCGATAAGTTCTTATTTGCCACTATCGATTTCAAGGTACCATTAACTCTGTTTCCGGCACTAACCCTTCTCTCAATGACCTTATCCACATTTCCATCTCATAGTTTATAGTTCATTCTAGGTATAGACCTGTCAATATAAATGTGTTTGTATTTATTTTATTTAACCACCTCAACAGGCCAGGAGGCCCAATTACAGAGGGGAACAGCGTCACAAACAGGCTTGAGAAAAATTGCTTTTTTTTGTTCTCACCGGGAATCGAACCCGAAACCTCCGTATCGTGAGTCCAGCAGCGTCTTAGCTATTACGCTACTCTATATAATACTCTAAATGCCGCCTTAATAACTCCTGCATCACACCTGTTCTCCTCTATGGCTGCGAATCGTGGCACCTAACCAGGGCCCAAGATAGCAGACTTCTGAGTGCAGAGAATAGGTGTCTTAAAAGAATTTGAAGTGTGCGGTGGTTCGACTTTCTAAGGAACACAGAGGTGAGGCAACGGACACAGCAGCCCTAGGTATCTACTGTCATCCGGCGAAAGCGTTTCGGCTGGCTAGGCAATATACTACGTATGCCTCCCGAGAGCCTTAACCATGCTTGCCTATTTTACAAGCCATCATGTTCTCGGCGTCCTGGCCGTCCACTGTTGACAATTCGTCGTCAGTTTGCGTCAGAGCTGCGGGACGTGGAATTGACTTGGGGGATGCACGGGAACTGGCGGCCGACCGCTTGGCCTGGAGGCAGTTTGTGGATTCCATATGCTCCACATAGGGAGCGGATATGGTATGATGATGATGATATAATACTCTACTTTAAATGAGTGTGTTTTTATCGCACCAATTATCATTGTGTTCTGTAAAACACAGAAAGAGTAGACATTTAGGTATTTCAGTATTTAATTCTTATAAAAATACGAAATCACGAAAAGTGCTCAGAACTTTTGATTAATTTTGATAATTGTATTTTCTAATCCCTACCCTTTTCCTCTTAGAGTAATGACGCGCAGGCTATAGAGAGGCCCTTTCGCCGTTTCCCATAGAGCCAAAGCGTTGCAAATTTTTGGTTAGCGACAACTTCACTCTGCTGGCGGCCATTATTATTTGTTTGACAACAGACGCGTAACGGTCACTTTCGTCGCTTTGCTAGTAAATAACGTGGATACTTCCTGATTTTAATCATCAAAAACGGCAATGGTGAATTGTAGTATGCTTGGTTGTAGCAGTAAGAGTGTCAAAGGTGTTAAAGGAGTCACATTTCACAGGTAATTGATTTCGATAAATAATTATTTTGATTTACATTGATTTTGGCATATATTGTCCTAACATGGGTATTATTTGTATAAAAACTTTCCTTTTATCAACATATTTACATTATTTACCAGTTTTTCTTAATTTAGGTGATCAATTTGTAAATTAAAGTATGTTTACTGTTGATAGTGACAGTTGATTACTGTCGATATGCCAAGGCCGCATTAGGCATTTGTAAAACATTGGCATTTGTTTTGCTGCAAACTATAGCCAACTTCGTGTTTGACAATCATAGAATGGTTTTTGACCGTTAGGGCCCCTCTATAGCCTGCGCGTCATTACTCTAAGCGTTCCCTAGACTGTTTCAAAGACTATTGAGTCTTTTTTCAGTCCAGCCAACTCTACCGATTTTTTCAACAAGCTAAACCGCGATTTTAAGATTGTTAGTGTGATAAAAATACGGATGAATTTACGTGATGTACGCTAACAAATGCTTTCATTGCTCCTACCACTGTCTCGGCTTATGTATTATAATTGTCATTGACTGCGACTGCCCAGACTGTACAGTTTAATGTGCAAGAAATCGTGCAGTTTTCGGTCCCGTATGAAGTGTGCATTACATATAATACCTTCCAAATGATCTCGGGACAGGCCAGATGTGAAAAACAAAGCCGGGGCCATAAATCTATTACCAAACAATGAACGTCTGTTACTGCCCGTGGCGGCAAATCCGGTCAATAGATTGAAACAAAAAAACAAGACTTCAGTAAAAAAATTAATGGGTTTGTAGTTTGTAGTAGTGCGTATTTATTATACTTTTTTTTAAATCCCTTATCCGCACCCAATGGTGCATAGGGCACTGCATTGATACACAAGTGCGGCGAATCTTGATAAACTATTAAAATGATTTTTTTTTTTTTTTTTTTTAATTTTATTTTATTTACGGAAAAATCCATTTTAAAATACAGAGTTAAGCATAAAAGGGATAACAAGCAGTAAAAATAAGTGACAGAACATTGAATTGGTGACGCTTAGAATAAAATGTGGACACACTCAAGACAGGATCGGGTCTACTTTAGACTAATATTATTATATTACATTTATTTATTTTTTCTCCTAACTATTCTTATCCTAATATTATACATTTTTTAATTTAGCTATAATATAATACCTACACTAAATATTTTTCACACATATATTTTTTACATTTAACACTAAATAACTTTCAGGACTTTTGGGACTTTCGACATCCCTAGAGAGAGCAGTAGTCTCACGATGACCAAATCATAACTTTTTTATCAGTATTATATATTTAATACTTGTAAAGAATGCAAATTTTAATATGATCTAAGGAACTCATTTTACATAACATGTTCGTTAGCGGTTACTGTCAATTTTATTATGGCCCTTGGAAAATAATTGTTTCTTTAATATTATGTACTTGTTATTAACTTGAGATGTTTAATACTTTAATTATGTTAATAATATGCTTGTTAGAATTTTTGCGACGCTACGGCGACGGACGCGGTGTTAAATGGCGTCTAGAATCACCGCTGAATCGGATTAATGCGCACTTTTTACGGTACAGAAAACTGTACAGTCTGTCAAACTGTACACTGGCTAAATATGTGTATTTTTAAACTCGACCATAAGTTATTATCTTATGTTTGCACACAGGAAATTGTTAATATAGCTTATAGTAATATAGCTTATTATGGAGTTCTGGTACCAACCCTTATGTATGGTAGTGAAGCGTGGTGTTGGAAAAAGAAGGTAGAAAGTAGATTAAATGCAGTTGAAATGCGATCTCTCAGGCGAATGTGTGGTAAGACTATGTATGATAGGTGTACAAATGTCGAAATTAGAGCAGAGTGCAAGGCTGAGATAAGCATTATCGACAAAATTAAGAAAGGTCTTTTACGATGGTTCGGTCATGTAGAGCGAATGGATGATGAAAGAACGGCTAAAAAAATATATGATGCGACTGTGCCTGGATGTAGAAGTCGAGGAGGACGGAAAATTGTATTAATTTCAAAAGTCTATTAAAATCAAACCAAGTTTTGATGTAGTAAGTAGCACCTAATATATATGGGTTGGTTGGAAGATATTGCTAAAAAGCAATAAGCCCGCCCTTGTACTCTTGCTATGTAATTGTAAATGAAATTTTAAATAAATAAATAAAATAGAAAGAAAGTACATAGCCACTTCTCTGGTTCTACGCATCTAACTATCTAACTAACTAACCATCGCGCCATTTCCCCGAAGGAGTAGGCAGAGAGGATAGAACGCCATACCACTCTGTCCTGGCACACTTCTCTTGCTTCCTCCACATTCATACATCTTCTCATGCACGCACGTCGATTATTCCGAGTTCTTACATGCCCACTTTCAAGCACTTGTTTTACTTGATCATGCCATGTCTTTCTCGGCCTTCCTCGATTTCTACATGCAGGCATCATATATTTTTTTAGCCGTTCTTTCATCATCCATTCGCTCTACATGACCGAACCAGCGTAAGAGACCTTTCTTAATTTTGTCGACAATGCTTATCTCAGCCTTGCGCTCTGTTCTAATTTCGACATTTGTACACCTATCATACATAGTCTTACCACACAGAGATCGCATTTCAACAGCATTCAGTCTACTTTCATCCTTCTTTTTCCAACACCACGCTTCACTACCATACATAAGGGTTGGTACCAGAACTCCATTATGAACTGCCAATTTCGCCTCTTTTGATAAGCACTTATTAGATACGACCGACTTTAAGGCACCATTAACACTGTTACCGGCACTAACCCTCCTTTCAATGTCCTTATCCATATTCAGTACGAAAATAATATTTCATTATTTTCTTTCCAGAGATATGATCCTGCCTACGTCACAGTTCAACCAGCAGCAATTAGGGCTCGGCATCAACGGGGCGAACCTACAGGGCGCTCTGGATCGCATGGCGGCGGGGCTTTTCCCCTTGGGGCCTTCTGGAAACCAACAGTACTACCAACAGGAGGGGCATTACATCCATAACGGGTAGTCTACTGCAGCGAAATTAATAAATCCCAAAAATACAGAATCGATTCAGATTTGCCGCGATAAACTTGATTTAAACTTGCGGCAAATTTGATTGATCAAAGTTGATCAAGTTACTCGTGGCAATTATAATGTGTAAAATGACCATTTAAGAGCATACTCCACCACGTGATTTGCGGCCGCTTCCCATACAAACGTATTCCTCGATTTTCTCCCTGGAATTTAACATTAGAGCAATGGTTTTATCCCACATTTTAGATATCGACCAGATGCGTGTTTGTATCGTCTTAATTTTTAAATATTTTATTTGTTAAAGGAGATATATAAATGATTGAAAAAAAAACTTTTGGTTGTCTGTAAAGTCGGTTTACGGACGATAATTTTACGTGATAACGTCATGAGAAAACATTGATGAAAAATAGCATACTTTTATGAATTGATTTGAATAATTATTACTACATTATCATTATTTTGTATAATACAAAGCAGGAGTTAATTGAAAATTACAATTTTTTCCATAAATTATAATTTTTTTGTTTTTTCTTCTTGTGTGCTGCTGCTGTCTCCCTTCTACTCGGACGCATCGGCCGATGGAGTGGAAGAGAGATAGATGTGTCACAAACCGAACGCTTAGGCCGATCGTGCCTTTCTATCGCTTGTTCCGCGCTCTCGCTTGCACACTCGGCTCAGGCGGAACGTGACAATGAGTCATGCTTTTTCGTGTGTGCAGCCGGCGTTCGTCGATTTATTAGACGCTATCACGTCAATAAGACGGTACAAACACACGCATCTGGTTGATATCTAAAATTTGTGAAAAAACCAGGAAGAAATTCGAGGAATAAGTAAAATCGAGGAATAAGTTTGTACGGGAAAGCGGCCGCGCGTTACGTGGTGGAGTACCTATGCTCTTAACTCAGCAGTTTGTATGAATAATGCGCACTCTATACGGGACAGAAAACTGTACAGTAAAGTTTCTTGTGCAGTTTGCAAACTATTTCATATAAAGCGAAAACTGTAGGTATGCAATATTAACTGGGCCTCGATTATGTTAATTTTGTGGAACTACTGCGCATACGATTTTGTACTGAATTCGTATGCGCAGAAGTGTCTAAAACCTTAAGAGAATCGCACCGCTGACAGTATAGTTAGTGTTTTTTTAAATGTAAACTTTGAAGTAGATGTTGATTTATATTAAATGCTTTTAAAAATGTAAAAAACAAATAACATATCGTGGGTATACTGGCAAAAAACGCTAACTCGAAAATATGCTGTTTGGACTTAATGATGCAGTATTGTTAAGTTTTTAAAGCTCTACAATCGGCAGAAACACAAAATTTTGGATAACTTATAAAGCGCTTTTTTTCTGAAGTACCTAACCTAAAATCATATTCTTTTCTTTCTCTAAAATAAAAAGGAAATACTGCTATTAACAATAAAAGTTTTCTAAGTATGAAAATTAATTACATGTTTAAAAAAATGAGAAATAATTAAAGTTTCAACTCATAATGCTATAGAATAAAAAAATAAAAATAAAATTGGAAAAAAAACTTAAATGCTTGATTTCTCAAAACAGGTATATTAGAGTCAAACGTTTTTTGCCAGTATACCCACGATATTTACATTATAAGCTATACAATTAACAATATCCTGTGAGCAAACATACGATAATAACTTACAATCGCGCTTAAAAAATATACCTACATACATATTTAGCGTGTCTTTTGACAGACTGTACAGTTTTCTGGACAAGGCACTGTACTGTTTTCTGGACAAGAAACAGTAGTTTTCTGGACAGAAAACAGTACAGTTTTCTGGACAATAAACTGTACAGTTTTCTGGACTAGAAACTGTAGTTTTCTGGACAAGGCACTGTACAGTTTTCTGGACAAGAAACTGTACAGTTTTCGGCCCCATATAAAGTGTGCATTATTCATACAAACTGCTATTTATTAGTACCAGTGACCTATACGATTTTATTCCGTGAATTTTACATATAATAGTTTCATAAGTTAGTAATTAAAATTGCCATGCCAAAAATTAACACCTTATAATTAAGTTATATTTTCGTAGGTAGTTATTATATTATTTTTGATGGTTCGTAAAAAACGCCAATTTTGTGGGTTACCACCTCAAGGGGCACTGTACAATAATTTCAACTTAATTTTCAATGTTTATTTACGAAATTAGTTAATTAATTCTATTTACTATTTTTTTAATTAACTTAATTACTTTGAAAATCACTATTCATATTATTTTAACTACATATATTAAATAAAAATAAATATTTTATTAGATATAATGGGTTTTTATAAAGCCCGCTATATATGGGACAGTTTACTACACAGTTTTCTGTGCAGTCTGAAAACGGTCCCGTATAAAGCTAAAACTGCATGAAAAACTGTGTGCTAGTGTCAGATTTAAGCTGACATGTTTTTTATGTAAACGTTTAAGTAGACATTGGTTTATTGTATGCTTTTAAATACGTAAAAAACCAATAACATATTTACATTATTAGCTAAATATACAATTTCCTGAGAGCAAACATACGATAATAACTTACAATCGCGTTTCAAAAATACACATATTTAGCGTGTCTTTTGACAGAAGTTTGACAGACTGCACAGTTTTCTGAACAAGAAACTGTGTAGTTTTCTGAACAAGAAATTGTCTCATATAAAGCGGGCATAAGTTTTAATTTTTTATCGATACAATTATTTTTAATTGTAATTTTGTTATATTAACTGTTAATTAATTAACTACTACTTTCCCTTAACCGCACCCAATGGTGCATAGGACACTGCCAATTTATTACATGAAGGTAGGACGATCAGTCTTACGCTTCAGTACCAGTCCAAGGTGGCACACATGAAATATTTAATATGAAAATCACATGTAAATAAATATTTCATGTTGGATACCTACGAGAATCGAACCCGCGACGCGAACGGTAGCCGAATGCGCTACCACTGTGCTACGAGGCGGACAGTTTTAGATTATTTATAAATATTATGTTGATATAATAAATATTCTGTGTGTAAATTTATACAGGGTATAACAGAACTCGGTGTACAACCCGAAAACTGGTGAATCTACATCGTATTTGGAGACGATTGTGTAATATGCCTTTTTAATCTGAGCTTGAAAAAAAATTTTTTTTCTTCTCACAAAAGTTTTCATAAGTATGGCAGATTAAGTAAAATTGCTCAAATTCTTATTAAAACGCGTTTTTTATAAATTTGTTTTCTTTATGGATAGTATTAATTTGACTAAATACATGATATTTAATAAGAATTTCATATCATAAAAATTCTTCGAACAAGAATTTCAGAGAAGTGACGTTCCATACTACTGTGTCTGAGGTGTTCAGTTACCCACTACGTCATCGATAGGCATCTACGTCTTCACTAGACATCTACGTCACACGTTTCGTGTATTGGCCTAAGTGCTGGAGTGTTTAGACGGTGGAATTCGATAGTAAGTGGTGTTTTGAAATTAACCCTAGGAAGCGTATATTTTTAGACAATTTGTATGGAACGCCCCTTCAAGTGAATTCTTGTTCGAAGAACCTTATGAAGAATAATGGACCTGTGTCTTAATTATATTTTTTATCTAATTATCCATTGATGTCATGGTCTCTATGTCTGTTTCTACCTTGTATACAGGGTGTAATAAAACTCGATGTACAAGCGGGAAACCAGTGAATCTACATAATATTTGGAGTCGATTTTGGTAGAATAAAATTTTTTGATTTGACCCTTAGTTTTCGAGAAAATTGAGTACGAAGTTAATTTTTTTTTGCAAATTGTTATCAAATATCTTGTATTTAGTCAAATTAATACTATCCATAAAGAAAACAAAATGAAAAAACGCGTTTTAATAAGAATTTCAGCAATTTTACTATATTTTATCTATATTTTACTTTCAGATATTTTATCATTATGTTTAGATTTAAGATGAAAACGATGCTTTATTTGGATTATCATTGGTTAAATTTTTTATTTTTTATTATTAAGTGAAAACCAAATGTCATTTTATAAATGAAATATATTTTATAGAAAAAAGAAATTGTTTTACTATTTAAAAAAATAGTCGGGTAAGGTTAGATTAGAATTCAGGTTAGAATCCCAATGCTACCAAAACATGTTTCCCACTTTCTAACACAGCGATTTTCAAATCAAACATTTTTCTTTGGACACAGCAACCCTCGGGGTATCTACCTGGTCATCATTAGCTGGCTGGTCTATTTATTTGTATCAGGTTCTCGACGTCCAATGTTGACAGTTTACATCAGAGCCGCGGGACGTGGACCTGGCCTGGGAGGATGCGCGGGAACTGGCGGCCGATCGCTTGGCTTGGAGGCGGCAGCTTGTGGAATCCATATGCTCCACACGTGGTATGATGATGGCCTTGGAAGCGTAGGACTGAGATCGCTATATTTGCTGCACTTGGTGTACAACTGCAGTGCCTTATGCATCATTAGGCGAGGAAGAGAGGAAGTCAAAAAATAGTAGGTACAATTTCAAGAGTTTTGTCTTTTTAATATTTAAAAAATACCTTACTGATAATTTCACATTCTTGGACATATATAATTCAAATCATATCAAAGGTGGAAAGCAAGAGGTGATTAAGCGACATAATATCTGCAAAGGAAATTGATACCTAGCTACATAATATTATGCCACTCTGTATCATTTTCCTTTGCACTTTTTTTATAGCTAAATAAAAAGATACAATACAAAACATATTTTATAACATGTTGTTATTGTTATTTTTGATGTATTCCTCACTGGGGGACCCATATGTCGCTTAATCACTTTTTTCTTTCCACCGTCGATTTATTTTCACTTAAGAGGAAGTGTGAGCCAGCGTCCATTCTTCAGCCTTGATCTAGTAAATTGTTTTTCGTCCCATAGGTTACATACAAATATTGAGTTTTTTTGATACCTTTCGCTCATAAACCTTAACCTCACCTTTTTTCCATCCATCAGTATTGAAAAGTAAAATTCAAATCCATACTATCAATAAAATAAAAAAGTGACAAAAACACTTCTCATTTTTATAAGAAAACTTAAGAAAAAAATACAATAGAAATTTGCAATAAATATATACAGTGTGTAACAAAACTCGATGTACAAGCGGGAAACCAGTGAAACTACATAATATTTTGAGTCGATTTTGAAAAAACAAATTTTTTTTATTTGACCCTTAGTTTGCGAGAAAATTGATTACGAAGTTTTTAGAATTTTTTTTTGCAAATTGTTATCAAATATTAGGTATTTATTCAAATAAATATTATGCATAAAGAAAACAAAATTAAAAACGCGTTTTTTAATAAGAATTTAAGCAATTTTATTTAATCTTCCATACAAAACTGTAATACAACCCGAAAACAAGTGATTCTACGTCATATTTTGAGTCGAATGTGTAATATGACTTAGAATCTGAGCTTGAAAAAAAAATTTTTTTTTTCTTCTCATAAAAACTTTTATAAGTAACACAGATTAAGAGAAATTGCACAAATTCTTATTAAAATGCGGGTTTTGATTTTGTTATCTTTATGGATGGTATTAATTTGACTAAATAAATGATAATTTATAACAAATTGTAAAAATCTATGGAAAAAACTTCTTTCTCATTTTTCTCTCGAAAACTATGGGTCAAATAAAAAAAAATATTCTACAAAATCGACTCCAAATATGATGTAGATTCGCTGGTTTACCGCTGGTTTACGCTTGTTCAACATTTTTGGTCAACAACATTAAAAGGATTAAGTCACTTTGACTCTGAAGAGGATCAGCACCCACAATTATTACCTACATGAAGTCAATTGGTTTAAATTTTCTAGTAGAATTAAAACTTACGGTATTTTGGCCTTGATCTACATTCAATTAAATTCATCGGTAAATTTAAAAAAAACATGAATTTGTCTGGGAACGAAATAGTCAACGGTTCAATTCAAAGTTGGCGGCTGCTTCTCAGTGGTGGAACACGATCCTCCACTGCTCGGCCATGGAGGCTGCAGGCTTCCTGACGACGAGCACGTCGTTGCCCGTGTGGTAGGTGAGCGCGAGGAGCGCGGGCTCCGCCCTGCCGCCGTCCGCGAGCTCCGCCCTGCGCGGGGGCGCGCCCAGCCCGGCGATCACGACGCGCTCCAGCCACGACTGGGTCGGGTAGGAGGCCGACGGGTCGGGGAAACTGAAAAACATCAATTTTTTATGAAAAACAATCAGCTATTTATACACCGTATGACAAAACTGTATGTACAAGCGGAAAACCAGTGAATCTACATCATATTTGGAGTTGATTTTGTAGAATAAAATATTTTGATTTGACTCATAGTTTTTGAGAAGATTGAGTACAAAGCTGATATTTTTTTCCATACATTTTTGCAAATTGTTATCAAATATCATGTATTACTTATCCATAAATAAAACAAAATCAAAACCCGCATTTTAATAAGAATTAGTGGAATTTTGCTTAATCTGCGGTACTTATGAAACTTTTATGAGAAGAAAAAGTTTTTTTTTTCAAGCTCAGATTCAAAAGTCATATTACACATTCAACTCCAAATATGATGTAGATTCACCAGTTATGCGGACTTTTTTATAGGGGACAGAAAACTGTATAGTTTCTTGTTCAGAAAACTGTGCAGTCTGTCAAAAGACACGCTTAATAATATTATGTGTACACATATTATGTGTAATTTTTGTGATGTTTGTTGTTCTGAAACCATCCTACTGGGAAGGAAGTTTTTCTTAGAAATGCGTGTAAATTTTTTAAACGCCTGTCTCAGAGAAATGCCGGCCGCACGTCTGTATTAACTTTGAAATGTCCGTTGAATGCGGCAAACGCCCGTCATATGGTAAGCCTTCTTGCAGTATGGCTGCGATATGTTATCATCGTGTACCGGTGAAAATGGAACTTCAGAGCTTACAATGATTAAAATAATTTATTTAGACTCACCTATATGTCAAGACATTATCGATGAAGGTAATCTTGGCGTAAATGTACTTCCCTTTCTTATAGTCGAATGATTCTCCATCATCAATGTACAGGGAACCTTCAGCCGATTTCTAAAAAAAACATAAAAAAAATTGCTGCTTAAATATATTACATTGGTCTGCAAAATATACTTTTTTTCCTCCTTGGATGATTTTTTAAAGATTTAGTGTTCTACACTATTTACTACAACTTTCTCTTATCCACACCTAATGGTGCATAGGGCACTGGATCGGTACACCAAGTGCAGTGTATCTTGATCACTTTAATAACATGAAGGTAGGATGATCACTCAGGCCAGCACCAGTCCAAGGTATCACACATGAAATATTAATACAAAATTTACGTGTAAATAAATATTTCATGTTGACCCCCTACGGGAATCGAACCCGCGACCTCATGCACGGTAGCCAAATGCGCTTCCACTATGCTACAAGGCGGGCGTGAATATAAGAGACAAAGCATAAAAAAATTACCCACGTAAATTTTTACGCAAATTAGATTGCATTTTGTGACTGAAAACTTTTTACTTACATTGCTACTCAAGGCTACGACTAGAGTATAGGGATCGTTGGCCATGAGAGATGACGCTCGTCGCATTCTCTCCTTCTTGGCCACAATGGCGCCGCCTCTCTGGTACACGGGAATCTAGAAAAAGAAATAATGTCAGGAATATATTAGTTTAAAAATCAACACCGATAAAACCCATGTCATGTGTAACAGCTCGCGTCGGGACAAGTCATCGAAAGGGTCGAGAGCTTCAAATACCCGGGAGCGTACATGATGGAAAACGGCAGAATTGGACAAAACTGGACCTCCGCTGTTGACAATTCGCCGGCAGTTTGCGCTGCGAGCTGTGGGATGTGGACTTGACTCGGGAGGATGCACGGGAGCTGGCGGCCGATCGCTTGGCCTGGAGGCAGTTTGTGGGATTCCATATGCTTAACATAGGGAGCGGATATGGTATGATGATGATGATGATGAATATATATATATATATATAAGGGTGTCCCTTGTTTTACCAAAAAAATTTTTTTTTCATGGCCTATTCAGATACGAGATTTCATATGTGTACAATGGTTTTAACTCATACCGACGAGGCCTCAAAGTTTTTCAAAATTAGAGAATTCACTTCATGTTGTTTATGAACATGTTCCGATGCAACAGCACGGGTTTGCTCTTCTCCAAATGAACTGAAATTTGCTGAACAAGTGTTTTATAGCAATACAAAAGAAAGTAGGCCCTATGCATTAAATAATAGTCAAGTTGAAAAATAAGGGATACCCTCTTTACTATTTCTGAGGAATCATTTGGGTTCACTTTTCTTTTTTTTATTTGAGAAAGGACATGTTTTTTTATTGAAATGGGTTCTATTAACGATACTGAATTCAGGGTTTTTTTTTTATTAACTGACTAAAAATTAACCCTGTTTATAAATTGCTAATTGGGAGAGCAACCTACCTTGGATATGGTGACCGGCTGGTTGAACTTGCCCGCCCTGATGGGCTGGTACGTGTCCACATCGTACCACAGCTGGCCGGCGTCTCCCGGCAGCAGGACGCTTACGGAAGTGGCGCCCTCATCAGTGACAGGGCACACGAGGAGCGAGTTACCTGCGCAGAAAATTGTACACTTTATTTTTCAAACGATAGGAGAATTAAAAATCACACAACTGCTATTGGATCATATTGGACTGGCATTAATGATGATCGTTACCTGCTCAAAATTATGAAATTACTTTCGCATTTTCTCACTACTTTTTATTTGCTAGATATTAAAATATGACAACTCCCTCAAAAAAGATGTATTTATTTTTCAATGTAATAGAGCACTTATATATTGAGAAACCCTACAGATAGAATTACGAGTATAAATATATCTATGAAAGAAAATAACAATAAAATAACATATTTTGAAACAAGTAATTGTGATTATATTTTTTCATGTGTACCTACTTCACTAAAGACATCGACAACTGAAACAAAAATTAAAAATTCCCAAATTATTGAAAAATATGCAACATCACGGTAGATTAAAAGCACTAGCACTTACATCATTGGAAGAGAGGGGGGGATTTAATTGAAACTTACAAGATGCTAAATAATTACTATGACTGCCCCCTGCACAAGATGTATCAACTAAATCCCAACACCAACCTACGGGGCCACAACTGGAAGCTCTATCGTCCCCAATTCCACCTCAACCCTAAGAAAAACTTCCTTCCCAGTAGGGTGGTTTCAGACTGGAACAAGTTGCCAGGCCTAGTTGTCCACTCCACTACGGTCAACCATTGCAAGAACCGTTTAGATGCAGAAGGCAGACAAGAAGCAGTACAAAAGATATAGGCGCACCAGCAAAAGCTGCCTGCCTATAATAATAATAATGTGTAAATGATAATTTTGCTCCCACATTATCTAATCTGGACCTCCCTATGATTTTGGGGTCAGCGCTTCGATTCTGTAAGTGTTTTTAAACTACTGCGCATACGATTTTGTACTGAATTCGTATGCGCAGAAGTGTCTAAAACCTTAGAGAATCGCACCGCAGATTAGCGAGGCTCCACTGTATCCAGTCATACCTATCAGAATGCACAATTTTGTATGAAACATTTATTTATTTATTTATTGACGGACAGAGTCCATTTAAGAAAATAGTGCCAACAATTCATATTTCATTTCATATTTTACATTGACGATAAGACGAGATTGACCTAGTTTGAAATAGTAAATGGTAAACAATATTCGGCTATACATAAGACAATATAAAGTATGCAGAATAGTAGGTGTTATGAAATGTGATATATTTTTGTGACAGAATTTTATCTGGTGAGAACTTCTTGGCGTCTCCATTCTCATGTTGTTACTATATTTGAAATTTAATAGGTTTGTTGAATTATCAGAAACAAATAATATTATAATCAAGGATTTACTATTATGATAATAATATGGAAGGAAAATACACTCTCCTTTATTGCATGAGGGCAAGATGATCCGTCTTACGCTTCAGCGCCAGTCCAAGGTATCAAATAAGAATTTTATTTTGTGATAATCACATTTAAATCAATATTTCATATTCATATTCCATATCGGGAATATTGATGGAAAGTTTAGAAAGTAGTGCAGGACAGTCGATTGATCCAGAAGCTATTTTTGAGAGAAAAACTGTATCGGATATTTCGCGAGGCTTTTGTAAAGGTAGGAAGGTGATGTTTTTTGAAATATTGAGGATATCGGACAGTATTATAACCAAGTTTTAAGTGATGACACATGTACCTTACAAACCTCTTTTGTTAACTAGATGAACAAGCCGGAAACCAGTAAATCTGCTTAATACTTGGAGTCGATTTTATAAATAAAAGTTTATAGTTTAAATTTTTTGCAAATTGTATCAAAAAATTTTTTGCATTTACTGTTATCAAATGAATCATGAATATTTACTGGTCGGGGAAAGAAGTGTGTGCGGAGGGTGCATCCCCCGCCACGTTCCTCTTCTACCCGCTCACCCCTAGGTCAGTGATGTGCGATCGCTAGTTTATTTTTTAAAATATCTCGGGATTCCGAAACACAGCAGTTCTCTTTTTCATGGGATGGTATACAATTGAAATTGAAATAAGAGGTTTTATTATTGCTAAGCGAATATAGTTTACATGTGGTCAGGTCTATTGTTTGTGTTAAGGTTGAGACATGAATGGATAGATAATTTAAGACGTTTTTTATTATGGGTGAGTAGAGTTATGGTTGCAATATCACACTTTTAACTAAAAAAGTCGTAAATTACCCATGTATTCATCTCTCAACCATAAACAAACAATAGGCCAGACCACGTGTACCACATAAAACTTAAACTATAACTCTCTTAGCAATAATATTACAAACTTCTTGTTTCAATTTAAATTGTGTAGTATCCCTATTGTACACTATCTTGGGTTTTAATTTCAAATAAATTGATGTTGTAAACTATTCCCTTGAAAAAAAAACGCGTTGTTTCAATATTTTAGCTATCTTACTATTTTCCCATTATCAAAAATGTTCATTTATGTAGCTAGGTACTTGTTGATTTATATCGATATTGATTTTCAGAATAGTGTAGCAGTAACAGCACTAGCCGCATTCCTTCCGAGAGTCACGAACTCATTCCCCAACAGTAGTCAAGTTGATACTGTCCATAAATAAAACAAAATAAAAAACAGCATTTTAATATGAATTTGTGCAATTTTACACCATGTATTTTCGAGACGCGATTTATGAATATTGTATAATGAAGCCATACCTAAGAGGTACTGGGTGTCCACAGAGAACAGCTCCTTTTGCTGAGGGAAGTGCATGAAGGACGGCCTCATGACCGGCAGGCCGCCAGTCGAGTGCTCGTGGAACAGGGTGTACCTGGGGAAATAACAAACGTGTTTAACAACACAAGAAAACATTTTTCAAATAATACAATTTATTGGATGGATGAAACTTTTAGATGTTGACTCCGTATTTCAATACATAGTTATTAATTTGCAGTGACGGAAATAAATTATTTATATAAAAATCGGGGATAAAATCACCAATTCAGATAATTTCCATTACAAAAATTGTACAATGGTCATTAAAAAAGCAATATTTACGAATATTCATGTTTTTACGATCCCTTACGGAGCCTTACGGTACAAAAAAAGACTCCGCGCGCCCCCGTTTAAGTGTTTTTTGTACACCTTGAAAATGCGTATTTTTTAAATCGTAAAAACATGAATATTTGTAAATATTGCTTTTTTAATTACCATTGTAACCATTTTTGTAAGGGAAATTATCTGAATTGGTGATTTTATCCCCGATTTTTTGATAAATAATTTATTTCCGTCGCAGTTATAAAGAAACAGTTGATCCGCGATCATACGCAAGGAATGGAATGCAAGTTACCAAACAGTTAAACTGTAAAAAAAATTAAAAGATTGTTCTTGTTCGAAGCCAAACTAACTAACTAACTAACCATCACGCCATTTCTCCGTAGGGGTAGGCAGAGAGGATAGAACGCCATACCACTCTGTCCCGACAGACTTCCTTTGCTTCCTCTACATTCATACATCTTCTCATGCACATACGCCGATTATTCCGACTTTTCACATGTCCACTTTCAAGTACTTGACGTACTTGGTCACGCCATGTCTTTCTCGGCCTTCCGCGGCTTCTACATCCAGGCACACTTGCATTTAAACTTTTTTTAGCCGTTCTTTCATCACTCATCTGCTCCACATGACCAAACCATCGTAAAAGCCCTTTCTTAATTTTGACGATAATGCTTACTTAAAACTAGGTTTTATTTAAAATGTTATTAATGACTGGTTTCGCTACACCTGCGATATACTCCGGGCTTACCACAGCGGAAGGTAGGAGTATCTTCTCCTTATGGCCTCGCGGATAAGGGCCGTGGTGTCCGGGTCGTACAGCCAGGGCTCCCTCCTCTTGGTGTCTATGTGAGAATGGGCACGGAAAAATGGCTGGAAGGCCGCTGCCTGCAAAAGAGAGCAACAAAATGAGTGGCAAAGAGCCAAACCAGCCTATACAACAAAAAAAAAAAAAATGAGTTAGTGGTAAAATTTGAGTCAAATAGGGTTCTTCCCGATAGCATGAATATCCTTGAAAACGTTATAATATTTAAAGTATATTTTTACAATTTCAACGATATAAAACACGATGATCAAAAATTTGGTTTTCATTTATAAATTTATGTTTTAAAAACACGAAAATACTAATGATTTTTAACGCCCATTATTGGCTAATGACGTCATACCCGTCGACCGCAAAAGGCGTGAAATTCATTCCGTAGTGAGCGCCTATATTGATGTGACGTCACACCAAATGGAGGATTTTGCAAGCGATTTGAAAAAGCGCTATTTCAAACCACGCTAGAAAATTCATATGACATCATAAAAAAAAATAAAAAAATATTGTAATTTTTCAATCAATTTTTTTAAATAAACAATAAAAAATCGGGAAGAACCCAATTGTGTTCCTTTAAAAGCCAAAAGAGCTTATACTTCAAAATTCTAAACAGGTATTACTATTGCCACCTATCGTTTTTTTGGATATAAATTTTTATGCCAAATGTGCCTGTCAAACAATAAAATGGCGTCCGCTGGAATATTAGATAAATCGCTCCTCTCGGATTTTGGTGATGACAGTGTTGAAGACAAGGATTATGTGCCAGATTCAGTTGATTCTGAATCGGAAGGTTAGTGTTAATTGATCACAATAACAATTTTCTCCAAAAATTTGTTATTTATGTCCAAAAAAATCGATTTTCTTTCAATGATGCTTAGGCATATTTGGCTTTAACGGTTTTAGTATGAATCTAACTGCATTATTATTTGTTTAGATATTGAAAACTTGAATACTTCTACTGTAAATGCGGCAGCAGAAAAACCTAGAGGAAGAAATAAAAGAAAAATCGTTGAGAGAAAGCGTTGGATAATTTTACTATGGAAAAGGGGGCGATTCTTTCAATAGTGTGTACTGCGGTGTACGGGGGGCCCGGATTTCTTATTTATCACATATATAATTTCACAGTTTGGAATGATTATATTTCAGTTATTTAGGTATAACCCCGTGCTTAACTGAAATATTTACAAAAAAAAGTACATTTATTTGATATGAATATAATTTGATTGTAAAAATAATTTTTAAAAAATTGTTAAAATAATTATAATAAAAGGAGATTAAGTAATACAATTACAAGGAAATAAACATAATAAAACTGGACAAACGGTAAACAAGAGATATCAAAATAAATATGCATATTGAAAAAAAATATATAAAATTCTTCACTTTATCATTTTTGGATTTTAAATAGATGAGCCACCCCTTCCCCACTCCCATGTATCAACCAGTTGTGTACATTCCTCTTAAACGTATTTAAATTTTTGGAAATCTTAATGTATATTGGCAATATATTAAAGAATTTAGGGGCTAAAAATGTATGATTCCTTTGAGCCATTGTCAATCTAGTGAGGGGGCGAGTATAATTAATCCCTCTAGCAGTTCTAGTTTCAACTGTTTGTTGTGACCTTAGTTTATCATCTGTCTTCCAAAAATGCATTAATGCTTCTTTTATGTACAGCTGCCGTATATCCAGAACTTGGTAATTACTAAACAGTTCATTAGTCGGATATCTTAAGGGCAGTTTGTTTATTACTTTGATTATAGTTTTTTGTACTTTGGAGATGGGGTCTAGTGTAGTAGGAGCTCCACCTCCCCACCCTATAATACCATACATTGCAGCTGATTGAAAGAAAGAGTGATAAACGGTTTTTAGAAGTGTTGGATTAAGTATGTCTCTGAGTGATTTAAAAATATATATATTAGTTTCCTTAATTTTGGTTATGAAATTTATACAGTAGGTTAAGATAGGTTGGGTTTAATAAAATAATTTAAATCAAATAGCTCTTTAAAAGCAGTATCCTTTATAATAGGTTATGAAATTTATAGAGTAGGTTAATGATAGGTTGGTGGATCCGCCACGATGAGACTCTCTGGTAACTTCGTCCGAACGAGGATCGGAAAATGGAAGAGGACTTACCAGAGCTGGACTCAAGGGCGGGATATGAAGATGAAGGACCACCAGGAAGGGCGAAGTATCCTGGAATACCCTGGAACACCACGTCGAACTGGCGCGGCGGGGGACACAAACGAGGGGCACAGCACACTTTACTCACTTTTGGTCGAGGGGTTTCGGGAGTTGGAATCTGGGAAGCTTGGAGATGGATGACGAGTATCACGAGGGTATAACGAGGGTGGATAGAACGAAGGAAGATCAGGTTCACGAGAAGGACGGATTTCGCGAGGTCAATGTTGCTGCGCTGAGCGAATATTCGAGACTGAATTTTTGTTGGATAACAGGTGACAAAACGGAATGGAATGTGGTGAAGGTAGGCGATACATTTTGAGAGGAATTCGAACTACCTATACCAGAGAGTATCAATGATGGCCAAACCAGTTGGGTTAAATAAAATAATTTAAAATCAAATAGGTTTTTAAAAGCGAAATTTATACAGTAAGTTAAGATTTTTAAATACAAACCAATCACAGCTTTGCCCATTTCTATGCTGTACCTCTATAATCCAGAGAGTAAAAACTTTTGTGGAATTTTGACAGCTCTACCTCGTAAAGTGAAGTATCCCCCGGGAACCAGTGAATCTACGCCATATTTGCAGTCATCATATTATTAATACCTCTGTGTCCCGGCGAAGTGGGACCTCGTGAGGACGAATGGCCTCACAGCAGCCGAGGAGCGGTCTATGAGTCCCTTGTAGGTGGCCATGGTGTGAAGGAGGCCGTACGTGTTGTGGACGTGGCGGTGCTCCCAGCCGCCGTGATGGAGACAGTCCTTGGGCATCGTCACCTCTGGGCCATTGAAAACCTGGAAATTATAATTAATACATGATTTTATTGTTATTTATTTTATAATAAAAATAGAAAGAAGCAAAATTGGCAGTACACAACGGAGTTCTGGTACAGACCCTTATGTATGGAAGTGAAGCGTGGTGTTGGAAAAAGAAGGATGAAAGTAGACCGAATGCTGTTGAAATGCGATCTATGTGTGATAGGTGTAACAAATGTCGAAATTAGAGCAAAGTGCAAGGCTGAGATATAAGCATTATCGACAAAATTAAGAAAAGGGCTTTTACGATGGTTTGGTCATGTGGAGCGAATGAGTGATGAAAGAACGGCTAAAAGAAGTTTAAATGCAAGTGTGCCTGGATGTAGAAGCCGCGGAAGGCCGAGAAAGACATAGCTTGACCAAGTACGTCAAGTAGAAAGTGGTCATGTGAAAAGTCGGAATAATCGGCGTATGTGCATGAGAAGATGTATGAATGTAGAGGAAGCAAAGGAAGTCTGTCAGGAGAGAGTGGTAGTGAAGCGTGGTGTTGGAAAATGAAGGATGAAAGTAGACGGAATGCTGTTGAAATGCGATCTCTCAGGCGAATGTTGTGGTAACACGATGTATGATAGGTGTACAAATGTCAAAATTAGAGCAGAGTGCAAAGAGATAAGCATTATCGACAAAATTAAGAAGGGTTTTTTACGATGGAGCAAATGAGTGATGAAAGAACGGCTAAAAGAAGTTTAAATGCAAGTGTGCCTGTATGTAGAAGCCAAGGAAGGCCGAGAAAGACATGGCATGACCAAGTACGACAAGCACTTGAAAGTAGACATGTGAAAAGTTGGAATAATCGGATAATTTATTCTTATGGATAGTATTAATTTGACTACATAAATTATATTTGATAATAATTTGTTTGATAAAAAAATCAACTTCGTACTCAATTTTCTCTAAAACTATGGGGCAAATAAAAAAAAAAAATTTTACAAAATCGACTGCTAATATGACGTAGATTCACTGGTTTCCCGCTTGTACATCGAGAGTTTTGTTACAGTGTATTACATTAATATTTCATGTGTGATACATTGGACTAGTGCTGAAGCGCAAGACTGATCGTCCTACCTTCATGTAATGAAATGATCAAGAGACACTGCACTTGAAGTACCAATGCAGTGCCCTGTAGAGAAGGTTGGTGGTAGTAATATTATTCTTGCAGCACTAAACGTTGGAGTGATTGGACTCACCGACGGCTCGTTCATGTCGTTCCATATCTGGACGTGGTCCGAGGTCCCGGGGAACTTGCTGAACTGGTAGTTGGAGAGTAGTAGTCTCTCACGACCGGATTGAAGAAGTCCAGATAGCTGGAGGATCCCGGCCAGCACCAGCCTAGAGAAAAGAAAATTATGTGGATTAATTAATTTAATATTATATTTATTTAGTACTATATAATTTTTACACGGTTTAAGAATGGACTGGACAAGTTTAAAACCTAACTAACTGTCCGATTTAGGCATATCAGCTTTAAGCTGCTCGCCTAATATATTCAATGTAATAATAATAATAATAATAATATTATTACATTACACTATTCTTAAGCCCGCTATATACGGGATAGTTTTCTGCGCAGTTTTCTATGCAGTCTGAAAACGGTCTCGTATACAACGAAAACTGTTTAAAAAACTGCGTGCTTATGTCAGATTTAAGCTGACATGACAATTAATGTTTTTTATGTAAACGTTTTTAAGTAGACATTGGTTTATTGTATGCTTTTAAATACGTAAAAAACCAATAACATATTTACATTATTAGCTAAATATACAATTTCCTGAGAGCAAACATACGATAATAACTTACAATCGCGTTTCAAAAATATTCATATTTAGCGTGTCTTTTGACAGAAGTTTGACAGACTGCACAGTTTTCTGAACAAGAAACTGTGTAGTTTTTCTGAACAAGAAACTGTCCCGTATACAGCGGGCATTATCCTACCATTATACATTTTTTCAATTTAGCTATAATATAATACCTACACTAATATTTTTCACAGATATATTTTTTACATTTAACGCTAAATAACTTTACATTTTGTTCATTTCTTATTTCATCTGGAATATCCTCATACATTTTAATGCCCTTATACGTTAGACAATTCTGTGACATAGCTTTTCTTTTCTTTTCTAATCTTATATTTTTTTGAACCTCTTGTTGCATATTTATGAAAAAAGTCATTGTTTTTGTAATTTGTTTTGCAAATATCTTGGAATTATCCATTTAACAATTTTGTTAATTTCATTAGCAACATTACATTTAATTCTTTGGTCTACTGACATAATATTCAGAAGTTTAATCATTTTTTTTAATGTTTGTTCTTCTACTGCATTTTCAATATGATTCGCAAGGCTTTGTTTTGCAAAATTTGTAATTTTTTTAGCTCTCCTTCTATTTTTACTCTTGTATATTAGAAGTGATGTTTTTTGATCTAGTTTATTTCTAATTCTTCCTAATAAAGAACCTTTTTTGCCACTCTTTTGGTTTTTTTTTTGTTTGATTTTTTAATTATTTTTATATTTAAAACAGCTGTAACAATAATCGCGCGACATTTTGAAATGTATCACTGTCGAGTTCCATAATAAATAAATTATAGAACTAATACTACTACTTTCCATTATCCAAACCCAATGGTGCATAGGGCATGCATCGTTACACCGAGTGCAGTGATTCTTGATCATTTTATTACATGAAGGTAAGATGAACAGTTATACCATAACCATTTGCAACCCCACCGGACTGCCGACAACTATACCAACGGACCTGATATATTCATATCGACGCCTCCTACGTATAATATCGTAACCCACAAAATGCGATTTTACAGGAGGAGCATTTGAAAATATTTTCGTTCGTATGCATTGGTTGTAGATACGACAAAATATGCCCCAAAAAAGCCCTTATTATTGGCAAAATGTTTTTTTTGTATTGGTAGAATTAAAGATTTTTTTTTTTTTTAACCACATCAACAGGCCACTGGAGGCCCAATTACAGAGGGGAACAACATTACAAACACCCAGGCTTGAGAAAAATCACTTTTGATTTTTTGTGTTCTCACCGGGAATCGAACCCGGAACCTCCGTATCGTTAGTCCAGCGTCTTAGTCATTACGCTACGGAGGCCACCAAAAACTCAAAATCGACGATTTGTGGGTTACGATATTATACGTAGGAGGCGTCAATATATGTATAATTTTATTTTGAATTTTACGAAGTTTTAGTTTTTGGTGGATTTCGTCTGTATTTAACTATGTATATCTTTAATTCTACCAAAACAAAAAAAAAATATTTTGCCATCTAATTTTAAAATTTGAGAAAGGCGGTAGTAGAAAATTTGTTTGCTGGGGTGGTCGAACTTCATCGAATCCCGTGTGAAATATCTAAATCCCCGTCTGCGCTCACCTTCATAGTCCTTCCCCGCCTTGTCCTTGACGTAGTAGCCGTTGTCCGTGGCCTCGTCGTGCACGAAGTAGCCCGTCTCCCGTTTGATGTGCGGGTCGATGATGACCACCATCTTGCGCCCCTTGGCCGTCATGTTGGCAACCATCTCGCTGGGGTGGCCGAACTTCATCGAATCCCACGTGAAGTACCTGGAAATATATGAAAGTATTATAATTTAATTTGCAGTTGTACGGATAGAAACTCGTATGACATTAAGAGCATACTAACTAACTTCCTATACAAAAGAAATCCTCCATGGAAAATTATAGCTATGTTTTTTTAAACACATTTTAGATATCGACTAGATGCGTGTTTGCATTGTCTTATTTTTAAAATATTTTATTTCGACGGTCCCAACGGACAGTATACACTGTCGAATCTGAAAAAAATGCAATTTTCGTTATATTGTATTAAACTGTCCAATTTAAATATAATATTTAAGGTAGTAAAAAAAATATATTTTTCCTCTTAAATTTTGGGGTTCTTTGAATCAAAAATTTTTTTTTTTTGACCACCTGAAAATATGATGTAAATTGGACAGTTTAAAATAATAAAACGAAAATCGCCATTTTTCAGATTCGACAGTATACGTTGGGACCGTCGATTTGTTTGTTTTATTTTATTATTTTAAATAAATTATTAAAAAAAAATAAGACGGTACAAACACGCATCTGGTCGACATCTAAAAAAAATGAAAAAAACCATTGCTCTAATGTTAAATTCCAGGGAGAAAATCGAGGAATATGTTTGTATGGAAAAGCGGTTGCAAGTCACGTGGTAATTTTGAAAATTCAAGAACAAAGTAGGCATTGAATTTGCCCATGAATAAATTTAAAAATTCTTATTTTATTTACAAAAATAGTTCATAAACTAAATGCTTAGCCCTTATGTCACAGGATTGATCTTAGAGCAATTAATTATTAAAATATAAAAATTAGAAAAGAAAAGCTATGTCACAGAATTGTCTGATGTATAAGGGCATTAAAATGTATGAGGAGATTCCAGATGATATAAGAAATGAACAAAATGTAAAGTTATTTAGGGTTAAATGTAAAAAATATATGTGTGAAAAATATTAGTGTATTATATTATAGCTAAATTAAAAAATGTATAATGGTAGGATAAGAATAGTTAGGAAAAAAAATTAAGTGTAATGTACATGAAAATAATATTAGTCTATGTAAATTATATAGTATTTTATATCCCTACAGAGATGAGGTAGAATTTTTTCAAATTCAGGAATATGGGATATTCGAGCGTTTACAGGGCTTATGACCTGTCATTGGCTGGGTTGAGTGGCCACTTTATGTAGGTACTACAACATTCTTCATTCCGCTAAACGCTCGAATATCCATGTTCCTAAATTTGAAAAAATTCTACCTCATCTCTGTAGGGATATAAAATAAAAATATATACATACTCCCGTCTTGGGATAAAATCCAGATTTGTGTACAAGTATTTGAACACGACCCAAAATGTTGTAAATTATATAGTAGTAAATAAAAATATAATAATAAATTACAGAGTAGGTAGTCATTCTTTCATCAATCCTTCTCTCAGCCTATTACACATACTCCATTCGCCCGAGAGATCGCATTTCAAGAGCACTCGATCTACTTTTGTTCTTTTTTCTACTCCACGCCCTTCTTCCATACATTGGAGTTGGTAACGATTCTACGAATGCTGATCCGCCCAAGAGTTTCCTTACTTCTTCTGGTCAGTGTACTCGATGTCCAGCCAGATGACGTCCATGGGAATGTCGTGCTGGTCGAAGCCGGCGTCCACTCCGGCCACGTCCTCCTCGTCGTTGTAGTTCCATCTGCTCTGGTGGTACGCCAGGGCAAACATCTGCAAGGAGATGACAGTTTGTTTAGGTAAACGGAAGGTAAAAGGAAGTATCTAGAACTAATAGATTGCTTAGTGGGGTAGTCCCCGGGGGGGACTTGGTGTGCCCTCGCGGGGGGCGCCCATAGACATTTTTAAATTATTACACAGTAGGTAGCTATTCATTACCGCCAGAGATGGCATCCAGACACTGTTCCTTAAAATGAACTAGATTTGTGTTGAAAATATCAATATTGTTAGTATACTTGTTAACCAGTACGTGCATTCGTCGTAAAGGCGAGTTTGCACTGTAATGAGGAAATCCACTGCTAACCCCGGAATTGAATTTTAAAAATGCTTTCGTGTAGACGTGAATATTTAAAAATTTTGAAGTGGGATGAAATATCCCAAAAACGCACGCAAAATTTAATAAAAAATGTTGAAAATAGCATTCATTTCAAAATCTTAAACAATGACGTCACTCCTTGTATCTAAGTGTAGTGTTTCCGGTTTTCCGTTTTTTTAAACCCCCGTAGCCGCGTTCCATGGCATTTTAATATGAATACAATCTACATACAAGCTTCTATTGCAAAAAAGATGGCCGCCATTCAGTCTACCTAGAACAGCTGTTAACAGTATATGACAGTTGAGTCGACGGTATATTTTTATCTGTGCTTCCCGCGTCAGTTTGCATAGATTTTTGACAGTTTTGTTACTGGCTGGAGAAATACCATGGCCTTAAACAACCCGTTTTATGACGTCACTCCTGCAAAAATGACGCAGTTTAGTACATAGTTGGTATTTAGCGCGGTATTTGAAATGTGCAACTTTAAAAAATCGTATCTTCATCAATAACTTATAAAAAAAATATTAATATATTTTTTTTTGTTTAGTTAAATAGTAAGTTTATAGAAAAAAATTACTTTAGAAAACAGTGGACTCCCTCATTGGTCGATGATAGGCTACAGTAAAATAGTGCATTACTAATTAAATTTTTGTATTGTATTGTATCTTTTTTATTTAGCTATAAAAAAACAGTTTGATACAGCTAGTAATTACAATATCATTATTTCTAAACATTTGACTATACTATACTTATTTAAAACATATATTTTACACATTTTTTTAACTAAATTTAAACTCTTCCCACATTTAACTTCATCTGGCAATTTTTCGTATTCCTTTAGTCCTTTATAAAATAAACTGTTTTGTGTTACCGCTAATCTATAAATCAAATCAAATGATAGGGAAGAGAATGAATGAAGGATGTTTTAAAGGTTTGAGGAGAGGTAGTAATGCTTCAGACGTTTCTTAAAACAAATAAGGAGGGCGCATCTTTCACATCGCGTAGTAAATGGTTCCATAGTCTTGCAGCCTGGACAGTGAATGATTTCGTAAAAAAGGAAGTGTGATGCCTCATCTCCCTGGCTCATACCTGCGGTATGGGGGCGGCGCCCGTCAGCCCGGCGTACTGGCGGAAGCAGGCGGCCGGCGAGGGGCCCAGCATGACGTACGCCTCCAGCACGCCGGCCTCGGCCATGAAGCGCGCGCGCACGGCCTCCTCGTCCCGGGAGCCGGACACGAAGCTCACGATGGAGGAGACCATGTTGGCGTCGCGGCTGTTCTCCACGTCCACCCAGGTCTCCGCCGCATTCAGGAAGAAGACGCCCACGGTGCGTTCCACCCTGGAAGAAACATATCCATCATTATTTAAAATTTAATTTGATTGCTTTTCTGGTCAATTGGGTTCTTCCCGATTTTTTATTTTTTACTTCAAAAAATTTATTGAAAAATTACAATATCAAGGGACTTTTTTTTTAATATTTACTATGTCAATGTGTTTGAAATAGCGCTTTTTCGATAGCTCGCGAAATCCTCCATTTGGCGCGCATGCGGTGTGACGTCACAGCAATGTAGGCGCTCACTACGGAATGAATTTCACTCCTTTTACAGTAGACGGGTATGACGTCATTAGCCAATAACGGGCGTTAAAAATCATTCGTATTTTCGTGTTTTTAAAACATAAATTTATAAATGAAAACTAAATTTTTGATCATTGTGTTTTATATAGTTGGAATTGTAAAAATATACTTTAAATATTTATAACGTTTTCAAGGATATTCATGCTATCGGGAAGAACCCTATTTGACTCAAAATTTTTCTGTCTTAGCTTCACCAATTTAATGTTCTGTCAAAATTAGTAAACGAGTGCCTGGTCGAGTTACCCGTAGTAATGCACTATTTTACTGCAGCCAATCATCGACCAATTACAGTGTAAACTCACCTATACGACGAATGCACGCACTGGCTAACAAGTATACTAACAATATTGATGTTTTCAACACAAATCTAGTGCATTTTAGGGAACAGTGTCTGGATGCCATCTCTGGCGGTAGTGAATGGCTACCTACTGTGTAATAATTTAAAATTTTTATTTATTTATTTGACTTTTTGTACAAATAGTTGTGTACATTGGCGGGTTTATTGCCCAAATTGGCAATTTCTTCCAACCAACCAATATACCAATATAAGAAGTGTGCGGGTATTTATCGTAAGCGCAATAACAGATCTTCAATTTTTTTTTTTACCTTTTAACATTCTCTTCATCCTCCCCATTAGTACACACACACACACACTATCACACTCAATGTCTACCTAGGATAGAAGGGAGGTAAAACAGGAATAAAATTTAAGGAAGAGATAGGAAATGTCTTTGTAAAAGCCCTATGGGCGTAAAAACAATAAAATAAACAGTAAATAAACTTATTTTTACTGCTTGTTATCCCTATTATGCTTATCTATGTATTTAAAATGGATTTTTTCCGTAAATGTAAATAAATAAATGAATAAATTTTAAAAACTAAATAGACAGATGTGACATTTCTTTTCTCAAGTGATTGCTTGCCCAAGACATCAGGCTGTGGATCCGAATCTAAGATGCATGTCTCCGGGTAAAACTCACCCGTGCGCATATATGACCGGTACGGCCCCGTACAGAGCCATGGTTTGCTGCAGTTCATACTCAAACACGTCCAAATTGTACAGTCGATAGGGTTCCCCGCCTTTGGTTGTGCGGAGGGCGAAGCTGTCCGCGTGCTCGGGAATGCCTGGGTAGAAAGACAAGATCTAATAACACAAACGTACCTAACATAATATCGACGCCTCCTACGTATAATATTGTAACCCACAAAATGCGATTTTACAGGAGGATCATTTGAAAATATTTTCGTTCATATGCATTGGTTGTAGATACGACAAAATACGCCCCAAAAAAGCCCTTATTATTGGCAAAATATTTTTTTTGTTTTAGTAGAATTGAAGATATAGTTAAATACAGACAAAATCCACCAAAAACTCAAAATCGACAATTTGTGGGTTACGATATTATACGTAGGAGGCGTCGATATACTTAAGCCCGCTATATATGGGACAGTTTACTACACAGTTTTCTGTGCAGTCTGAAAACGGTCCCGTATAAAGCTAAAACTGCATGAAAAACTGTGTGCTAGTGTCAGATTTAAGCTGACATGACAGTCAATGTTTTTTATGTAAACGTTTAAGTAGACATTGGTTTATTGTATGCTTTTAAATACGTAAAAAACCAATAACATATTTACATTATTAGCTAAATATACAATTTCCTGAGAGCAAACATATGATAATAACTTACAATCGCGTTTCAAAAATACACATATTTAGCGTGTCTTTTGACAGAAGTTTGACAGACTGCACAGTTTTCTGAACAAGAAAACTGTGTAGTTTTCTGAACAAGAAACTGTCCCATATAAAGCCGGCATTACAGATCTGGGGGTTAATGCCTATGTAAGATTTTGGTCAAAATGAGTTAGGTATCAGAAACCACTCGTAAATTACCATTCTTTTAATGCTATATGTACCTATGTCAGCCACTGAAAGGTGAAGAGGGTAAAGAATCATAATGTATATGTTTTGTTAAAATTAATTATACCTATTGTTTATGAGAAACAATTAATTCCATCTCCTGAGCAATGCACTTACTCCCAGAGTTTAACTTCCATAATATAATGAATTTCTCCATATTCATGGTGTAACAAAACTCGATGTACAAGCAGGAAACTAGTGAATCTACGTCATATTTGAAATCCATTTTGTAGAATTTTTTTATTTTATTTGACCCATAGTTTTCGAGAAAATTGATCAAGACGTTGATTTTTTTATTGATAAATTTTTGCAAACTATTATTGTTTTATTTTAGATAATTAAATACTGAAATCCATGCAGCCTATATTAGGATGTCTGTTTTTATTACTTTGTAACTTTGCAACCTGTAAAGACTTCACTTTGCTAACTAACTTCACAGTAATGAACTCGTATAGCCAGCTGTCATTGTCAATTCTATCTCTTCTCTCAAAACCTTCAGCCAGTAAACAACTAGTTAAAAGCCTTTGCAAGTTAGCCGCGTTTTATGGCATAACATAACATAACTGTAATAGTTATAATATTGTGAAACTAAAAATAAACTAAGTAAAAAATCAAATAGTTTTCAATCGAGAATGGAACCACAAGTATACAGTCCACAACACCACAATAATTATCAAATATCATTTATTTAGTAAAATTAATACTATCCATGAAGAAAAAAAAAACCGCAATTAAATAAGAATTTGTGATATTTTACTTAATCTACCATACTTATGAAAAAAGTATTACAAGAAAAAAAATTTCAAGCTCACATTAAAAAGTCATATTATTACTCATACGACTCCAAATATGATGTAGATTCACCAGTTTTCGGGTTGTACTACGAATATTATTACACCATGTATAAGTTACGCCGGACTCTTGTTTTTTTAATATATCATATTTATTTACAATTTGACATCTCAACAGAGACGAGAAGTTTGGAGGGGAATATGGATATCTAGGCGTTTACATGGCTTATGACCTGTCATTGGCTGGGTTTAGTGGCCACTTGATGTATTACAACATTCTCCATTTCACCTAGTATTTAATATCCATATCTGCCAATTATCAGAACTTGTATAAATACAGTGAAATGGCGCGACGCTTCACATGTGAACACTCTTTGTCATCCATTGAGAAAATATTTTTATTTATTTATTTACGGACAGCCAACAGACTTAACTTATTTTAAATATATAAAGTCCAATTATCTCTCAATTAGTTACTATCTAAAAATATTAAAACATTTATTTTGCAAGAAAATGAAAAAGGTCTCACCGTACAAGTGCGTGGCTTTGGGGAAGGTGATGTCGAGTGATAATCCCTCTGGTCCTCGGATCTTGGTATCGTGGTGTGACTTATAATTTTCTTCCCAAGCGCCGGGGTCCTTCTCTTCAGGCTGTAAAATATAACAGAGACAAGTAAAAATAGAGCATTACTGTAGCTCAATCACAGATGACTATCGACGTGCTAATAAGCGACGTTAAACGTTTTAAACGTTTTCGCTATCACAATGGAACATCCGTTAAAAGTTATCGATCGGGATTATTAATTACCGCTTTAAATATGGAAAATACGCCAAAACTGTAAGTAAAGTAAAATAATTTAGTTTTATAGAGTTTTAATTGTTTGTGCACAATTTATCATGCCATTTATTTGCTTTAAATCAATTTGAGAAAGCAATAAAACGAAACATTTGTCAAAGTATGCCTTTCATCTATGGTGCTTGGCAACGCGACCGTGATATGAACGTATGTTCATTGTGATCGGTCAAACGCTTAGCACGTTTTTAAGCACGTCGACAATCATCTGTGATTGAGCTACTGATATCTGATATCTCAACAGAGACAGATGCCCTGGAAACGGATATGAATTAAGACATATCATAAGCCCTGTAAATACAGGTCAAAGCTGTAGGTTAAGGCTCTCGGGAGGCATACATACATAGTACATGGCGCATTCTCCCAAGTCACTGCGCTGTTTTTGATGTACAAAAAGAGGCTAGATGTCAACTTGTCCTGCAGCTACCAAGCGCATGAACGGTTGGAGAACTCTAGCCCCTGATTAGAATCATAAACAGATTTTAATTAAAAGTTAGAAAATTATGCAATATTATGTAGCAATAATAAGTAGGTAAAAGTGTTTTTGTAACTGATTTTCACTAAGTAGGAGTACATTCGATATTCTTAGTTAATTCCATTCCCAATTTATGAATAAAGGATCTGTGACAACGATTATTTAAGAAATGTATAATTTGTATCTGTGTTTGTAAATAAATAAATAAAATAAAGTTAGTGAGACTAGTATCTTCAGGCTTACCCCTTTATTCTCCTCTCCAGCCTCGTCGGTCTCTCTGGGCTCCTTCTTCTCCCGGAGGTGCTCCAGGGTGGTGAGCCCCTTGTCGTTGATGATGGCGGCGAGCCCCCCGCTGGCGTCGTAGAACTCCGCCCTGAAGGGGTCCGCGCGGAGGACGACGGCGTTGCCGAGCGTGTTGGACACGCGGACGAAACCCTTGTCCAAGTCCGTCTCCAGAATGGTTAGTCTGAAATTGAGATCGAGGTCCATCACCATCATAGGATGTGGAGGATTACAGATTCCTCAAGCAAGGAGCGGCCGTCAGGTCGGCGTTCTACATGGAGTGACTAAACTCATAGTACAACCCGAAAACTGGTGAATCTACATCATATTTGGAGTAGAATGTGTAATATGAATTTTCAATATGTATTATAGTCTCATAAAAGCTTTCATAATCATCAGATTAAGTAAAATTGCACACATTCTTTTTAAAATTAGTTTTTTTTTTTGTTTTCTTCATGATAGTATTAATTTGACTAAATAAATTATAAAAATTTATCAAAAAAAAAAATCAACTGTCTTGTGTTTCCGCTTATTGATAACAAAAGATTCTAAAAGGCATATGTATTATATATATTTTATTTTGTATTTGCAAATATTTTTTGTATTCTCTTTTTATATGTATAGGCGTGTATAATGAATAAATAAATAAATAAACTTCGTATTTTTATTTGTGATGTTTTTTGGGATTATCCGTGTTATGTTTTCTCTCCTCTCCGACGTTTCGGCTACTGTTGCAGGCGCCATCTTCAGGGTGAAGTATGAGTGATGTAAAATGTGGTGTGTTTATGTTCTTGGAATTTGTACCAAGTACGAAAAACTTCCCAGTAGGGTGGTTTCAGACTGGAACAAATTGCCAGGCCTAGTTGTCCACTCCACTACGGTCAACCAGTTTAAAAACCGTTAAGATGCAGAAGGCAGACAAGAAGCAGAACAAAAGATATAGCACCAGCAAAAGCTGCCTGCCTATAATATAATGATAATAATAATAATAATAAAATATGAATAGTACAGTATTCCAGTTTTCAAATTATTTTTACGCAGTATAATGTCTATTTATTTCAGCGATATTACTTCTTTAAAAGTCATCTCCTGTACAATAAACTCAAGATATCCCTTTTTGAATGATGGACGACGAAATATCATTTGATTTCTAAAAATATATTTTGTTGATTGATTCGGCATTCACTTTGTAACACTTCATAATGAATTATGATTAAATAAAACGATGTCATGTGTTACTATTAAATTGTTTATTCTATGGAAATAGAATTTACCTACACTACCTGGTTTCGGGAGTAACGTTCTCCCATCGACTGGTGAAAAGACACTAAATTAGAATACAGATGTTATACAGAAAAATTAAAAATGCAATACTTAAGATTCTAGACATAAGGGTAACATAAATAATGATACATAGAAGTAATAGAAAAAACACATCTTGGGACAGTGGTGATGATAAAATACTAAGAAGGTAAACAAAAAAGTTTGATAATTAATTGCTTGCTAAGTGGTGGCAGTTGATGTACTGGGGTCTTGAGGGGAGGTAAGGGTAGGGGGGTCTTGAGAGGGGTAGGGGTCTAGGGAAGTCATTTGAGAATTGCGTTGGGAAAACGTTACTCCGGAAACCAGGTAGTGTAGGTAAATTCTATTTTTATAGAATAAACCAATTAATAGTAACACATAACATCGTTTTATTGAATCATAATTCTAAAAATATAGCTTACACATCAGTTTTGGGTTCTCCGTTGAGGGCATATTCCACTCGGTATCTTGGTCTCAGCGGCTGCTTCTCATCTATCAGGATCCGGAATGTGCTGTCGGCCAGGGCCGTCAGCTTCAAGGTGTGAAGGAAACCTGGAAATATACGTAATCCTTTAGTAGCGTAGGCAGAGAGGATAGAACACCATACTACCCTGTCCTGACACACTTCCTTCGCTTCCTCTACATTCATACATCTTCTCATGCATAGCGATTTGCGACTTTTCACATGTCCGCTTTCAAGTACTTGCAGTACTTGATCATGCCACGTCTTTCTCGGCCTTCCGCGGCTACTACATCCAGGCACATTTGCATTATAACTTCTGCCGTTCTTTCATCACTCATTCGCCCCATGATGACCAAACCACCGTAAAAGTCCTTTCTTAATTTTGTCGATAATGCTTATCTTAGCCTTGCACTCTGCTTTAATTTTGACATTGTACACCTATCATACATAGTCTTACCACATATAGATCGCATTTCAACAGCATTCAGTCTACTTTCATCCTTCTTTTTCCAACACCACGCTTCACTACCATACATAAGGGTTGGTACCAGAACTCCGTTGTGTACTGCCATTTTTGCTTCTTTCTATAAGTTCTTATTTGCCACTATCGATTTCAAGGCACCATTAACTCTGTTTCCGGCACTAACCCTTCTCTCAATGTCCTTATCCACATTTCCGTCTCTTGTAAACATACTACCCAATAATTTTTTAAAAGATGAAAAATTTGGAAAAT
>JAGVSP010002889.1:0-49707 GCA_022494985.1 Micrasema minimum
AGGAAATTTAATTGTTTTTATGCCCAAAGGGGATAAACAAAAAATTATTTTAAAAATACCTACCGAAGCATTGAAAAAAAAAAGTCCCAAAAAAAATAAATAACTTTTACACTATACCTTTTTTACATACGAGTAACCATTAACGAGTTTTTCTTTTCATAAATGCTTTATCTCAGAAGAAATAAAAAGTTCCTTCTATTACCAATTCCCAAAGAATACGAGATAAATCTTTCAAATTTTCAATCGATATTTGCTAGGAATTAAACTGTGTTTCTTCTGCGGCAGCATACGCGACCGGGCATCAGCTGAGTATATAATAAGATGATGAAAAATAACCCGATGCAAAGTTAAGTAACTGGATTTAGATAGTTTAAACATTTTTATGTTTTTGTATCTTTTATGTTGACTGAATCTCCTATTATTGATAATTAATACTACTTTCTTAGATCAGTAGTAACGTAGTTTAAGAATACTTTACCCAACCTAATACAAGAAAATTTTATAACTAGAAATAATTTCAAAGTCACTTGGATAAACGTGTTATTTTTGGGTTGGGTTTCTGAGAGAAAAAAAAAATAAAAAAATATATAATTTTATTAAGCTTGAATATCTGAAGGACAAAGAAAAATCGTATTTAACAAAGGATATTTAGGTACCTACTTAACGAACGAACATTTAGATAACTTGGCTTTTTCATGTATTTTTGTAGCTCGTGAACCTGAACATCTGTTCGGCATTTACTTGGTAAGCCTAAATGGGTTTCACTGGGTGGTAAATCTCCCGGGAATAAGGGACATTCTTTTTAGGTATTTGGTCGATTTTCGTTTTCATAAAAATCTGCAGATGGCAATCATCGACTTACCAAAGTTGTTGTACGTTCTATCCCAGTATATATTATATTTGGGGTAAAGATTGTTAGGTATCCTATCATTGCAATAATGTATTTTTACACTAATAAAGTTATTATTTACATAATAAAATGAATCAAGGCAACCTACCGACCGTTGACATATTGTTCTTGACTTTTTGCATTCAAATACCTAGGCATAGTAGAAAAGGTTTTTATTTTGGTAAATAAACGTACAGGTAAAAAACATGACAGGAGTTCGGCAGAAAAAAAGGCCCCACAACATATTTTTAAATTATAATAGACTTAAAGTTTGTATTACCTAACACATTAAAGTAAATCTTTATCTCATTTCAACAATAGTAAGATTAAGTTGTGTTGCATGGTTATTATCTAATAAATTTATTATTGTTTACATAAATATTTATGTTTGAAATAGTAACACAAATTCAAGGTTTTGGAAACGTAATTAAGAAAACTCTTTTATCATTCTATTTTAGCTCAAGAAATCGTCTTTCTTAAATTACTATATTATGAATTTTTGTGTTTCAGTTTTCCTGAGTATCTTTATCCATGTTTTTATTCACATGTGACTGGAGGGGGGCTTCTTTTCTAGTAAACATGTTTTTTCTGAAAAAAAACCTGTGTTCAGTATCATTTAAAATCATACATGTTAATTCCATTTTTTGTTGGTATCTGTATTTTCTTTGGCTCCTTGTTGAGTATATTTGTGCGCATAAGAGAGTATCAGCTCGCTTATTGTAATTGGTATAACAATTCTCCACCATTACTGAGAATGGACTTCCCCCATGAACACAACTCCAATCTATATCCATCCAAAGGAATCTGCCATAAAAATAATTATTGTTTTTATTATTAATTTTTGAAAAGTTAAAATATGCTTTATACTATGTATAATTATATCCATTACTTTTAATATTTGTGTTTTCTTTATCTCTGTAAAACAATAACTAATTTTGTGATTAACGTACCTCGATTCCAACGTAAAATCCCATTATTTATTGTAAACAATTAATTTTTCAAAAAATTAACAAATGACCTATTTAAAATCCTTCGAATTAAAAAAAAAACAAATTTGTGTAAAACATTGTGCACTTTTGATTTTTTACCAACGACCACACGCATTGGCTTTTAATTCATTTTGAGATATATTTAAGAATGGAGGAAGGAAATTTTTCAACTTGGTATTACATCTGATTTTTTTAAACCCATAATAGAAAACTGAAGACTCAGCCTAAGGGAGTTTTTTTATGTAATTTTTATTTTAGGTCTTATTGGAGTTTTGGTTGCAGTAATATATTTTTTTTCTAACAGTATATTAGAAAATTTACAAAAATGTAAATATTTGAGCTCATCGAATGCTATACTGCTGAGGATGGATAACGAACCCACCATCCACGCGAGGCTGTTCCTACAGAGTCCAGGGGGGACTCTCTTTTCAGCCTGCACATAGGAGGAAAAATAATAATTCTAACTATTTCATCTACTTCTTATGCAGTAATATAATATCTTATACTATTTAATGGAAAATAAAATGGTTATCCTTTAAAAAAAACTCAACGAACAGGGGACCATCCCAGGTAATGAGCATTACTTTGATGTTGGTACTTCAGGCAAACGCTGAACATCCATATAAATACACGTGAAGTGATATTTTATTTTTAGAATCCAGACCGTCAATGAAAATAAATACAATAAAATCACATATATATAGAACAATGGGCCGGGCCAGCAAACGCGGGTCTGTGCATTGTGAGTGGGCAAAACAGGCAAAAGGTAAGACCGCGAATACGACGTTCACACTTTTATAAATTTCATTATCAACAATATAAAACATCTTACGATCCAAGCCATCCATATTTCCAGCATCGAATGTGAAGGTGTACCAGTTGACATCCACAGGTCGGATAGCACTGGCACACAAGTCCATACAAATAAAACTTATTACCGATCCAAGCCATCCATATTTCCAGCATCGAATGTGAAGGTGTACCAGTTGACATCACAGGTCGGATAACACTGGCACACAAGTCCATACAAATAAAACATTATTACCGATCCAAGCCCATCCATATTTCCAGCATCGAATGTGAAGGTGTACCAGTTGACATCACAGATCGGATAACACTGGCACACAAAGTCCATATTAATAAAAACATATTACCGATCCAAGCCATCCATATTTCCAGCATCGGATGTGAAGGTGTACCAGTTGACATCACAGGTCGGATAACACTGGCACACAAGTCCATACGAATAGTTTTTATGTTGCACAACCATCGTTTGATTGTAAAGTATTAAGGGATCCTGAGAAAATATAGCAATCGTAATTTTTATTATTCAAAATAGCTGACATCCACAGTACATATTTCAAATCAAATTTCATTGAATTTAATAAATTGTTTCGTAATGTTATTTTGAAAGAATGCCTAGTAACTTATATCGCATTTAATTGAACATTTAAAATATACCTATATGTAGGCTTTACCATACGTCCCGCTTTGCCCGGGATTGTCCCGGTGTACACATTAGTCCCCGGCGTCCCAGCAGGCATTTTGTCCCGGTTTTTATTTTAAAGCGATAAAGTATTAAATAAATGGGGATGTGCCAAATTTAGATTATAGAATTCCAGCGAAAAGTACAGATTGATACAACAAACAAATAAAATTATTTATTGGTTGGCTCTTCCTTACTTTTCAGCAGCCTCCACACACTTTTGGAAAACATAATATTATCAGAAATGTAGGGTATATTATGACTAGTTATTTACTATAACTCTTTCTTAAGCAGGCATTATCCTCCAGCGTGCAAAACCGAATATGTTTATCTAAAAAAAAAAATTTTTGAAATAAATTTAAATATACTTGAAATTAATTATTGAAGTTTTAATATATTTAAATTAAACTAGATTATTTGGTTGTATTTTCATATTTTATAGAACCAAAAAGTTTTGTTTGATATAAATATTATAATACGGAGTTCTACGCCAAGTCAATCAATATTTAATTTTTCTTTTATGAATGTGTTTAAAAGTAGAAACACAGTAAATAAGTTCTTTTTTGTAAAAATTATTTATTAAATTTTTTCTAAAGGTGGATCCACACGCTTGACAAACCTCGACAAACGTGTGCATATATGTTGGCTTGCGTTGGCTTGCGAGGGTTTGGGAACGCTTGTCATAAACATAATATGGTTTGTGGTGACCGTGTGACAAGCGGCGTTTATCAAACATGTGGATCCACTATTAGAACCACAATCATAGCCCAAAAAAATACGTTTATTTATAGGTAATAATTATTTTGAAAATATTTACGTTTGTAGTATTTCACATTATAATAAAACGATATACATCCACATAGTGACACCAAGGCATCCATACGGCATTCTATTACGCAATTTTCATACCCATATGCTCCAATGGATTTTATTCCTGAAATTTAAAAATTAATGTGTGATATGTATTTTAAATACCATAATTAGTAATTACGCCAATAAATTAACCTGATATTTTTTTAATGTTTTATTGATATGAAACAAACGAAGTTCTTATTTGTAAAATTAATTATTAATATATTTTCTAAACTTGTGATTTGTACGCTTGACAAACCTCGACATTACGTACGTTGCATATATATATAAGGCTAAGCGTTAAACGGGCACTGCGATGTTGGTTTGGGAACGCTGCGCGGTTTTGGATAAGATAAACATAATAGTGGTTGTGGCTTTTCGTGTAGTAAAAGCGCGTTATCAAACAAGTGGATCCACTATTTAGAACCTTCATCATAAGCCCAAAAAAATACGTTCATTTATAGGTAATAATGATATTTTGAAAAATATTTTACTATTGTAGTATTTCAACAATATAATTAAACGGTATACATCCACATAGTGACACCAAGGCATCCATACGGCATTCTGATTACGCCTTTTCATACCCATATGCTCCAATGGATAGATTTTCCGATGAAATTAAAATAAATGTGTGATGATGGATTTTAAATACGGAATCAATTATAAATTATAATAATAAATGGCTGGTGTTTTTTTTAATGCTTTATTGATATAAAACAAACGAAACCACATAGGAAAAATAACGTTGTAAATGGGCTAGAAGAAGGTACATAATTTCCATACCAGCAACAAATTGAACAAAATAATTTACTTATCCTGTCTCATCTGCGAAAGTATTTTTTTTGATTTTGTGACATTACAGTTTTGTGACATAACAAAAAACTACTTTTTTTTTGTCAAAATATAATATGTATAAATAAATTAAAACGAATTTTTCATATATTTTCGTACTACTTGTGAAAAAATTACCTCATCATCAAAAGTGCAATTCCTCTTAGTGTAGTGGAGAGTTTTGACATCATCCGTAGTATCCGTGACGGAAGGTTCCACAGGGATGTTAACTAACTCCCCCTTCTGTATCAGGGTTCCTAAAACTCGCATTTCTGGGTAGTCTCGGGAATCGTGAACCAAGACCTATAAAATAAACCAATCCATACTTTGCGCTATACTATTCCAAGAATTAAGGTGTAAAGGATTTTTTCTCAGAATACCATGACAGTCACCCTCTGGAGTTTCACGGTCTCATTGCGAAACACACGTGCGAAAATCTTGAAATTGATGAACCACAAATATGTAACATATATATAAATTTTCTACTTACTAGTATTATTGTATTTTTTGTAATAAAACTCTATTCAAAGCTTACAAAACAGCTAATATAAAATATTTTGACGTGATTAACGTCTAATAAATCGATTTGAACGCCGGCTGCAACAAACGAAAAACGTATGAACTCATGTATTTATGTCACGTTCCGCCTGAGCGAGTGTGCAAGCTAGAGCGCGGAACACAGCGATAGACGAGGCGTCTCGGTTTGTGTCGCTTCGATCGGTTTCTTAGACACTCCTCGGCGATGCGTCCAAGTTAGAAGGGGAGACAGCCGCCATGCTACACAGTGGCATAACATAGTGACAAGTGAAATTGAGGATCACCAAACATGAAAATGCTCATTTCAATATATAAGTTGTAGAAATAAATTGTTAATAGCACATATGTTTACTTGTAATTAAATATGTGATATAATTTAAAGTATACAAATATTTGAATTAACGAGCTGCAAAAGATGTTGAATATTATTGGAAAAATGTCATTTTCAATTAACTCCGTGCTTTGTATTATACAAAAATAAATGATAATTCAGTACTAATAATTCATTTCAATTCATAAAAGTATGCTATTTTTTTTTCATCAATGTGTTTCTTATGACGTTATCACGTAAAAATTATCGTCGAATTAAGACCGGACTTTACAGAAACAACCAAAAGTTTTTTTATATAAAATAAGTGGCCTTCTAGGCTACGTGTTAATGATTGAATTGTATTTTGATTTAACGTTACGTAATAAGTAATATTTCTTCTTATTTTCCTTCTATAGTGTTTATATCACATTTCCATATCCTTGTGATATAATGTTTAAAGATTTTACTACACGCGTTTTCAAGAAACTTTGTGGGATTTTGGAACATCAAAATTGGGGCGTAGGGTTTTGTTAGTGCAACGTGAAAACTTCTATTTAGTGGTTCAACAATTGTAATGTTTGTAATAAATATAACATGTAAAGTTGCTAAGGCAATTAATGCTTGCCTTCAACTTACTGTGTTTACATTGCGAAATGTGGAGATATATGATTTCCATGGCGGCCGATAGTATTTACCATAATGCCACCTCGGACCCTCTAGGTATAGTTAAACCAACTTATTTATATATTTGGTATTTCTTTCATTGTATTGAAATACATTAAGTCTAATGTATTCGTTCAGGGGATTTAGGCCATCTCTGGCTCCTTCTAGGTGAAAACAAAACTTCGATTTTATTTATAGGGAAGTGACATGGCAAAAAACTAATTGAATGATTTTAAGCAATTGTATTTTAACAACACCTTTTGAAAATGACTAAAATTACTTGTAGACTAACTTACTGGATGTATACCCATGCTGGGATTGATATCAGATATTTTGATATGTTATGACAAAAGTGTCATACATGGTTGTCAGATGAGGGGCGGAACTATGGGGAATGATGTAATACATCAAGTGGCCAAATACATCAATGTGGCCATTAACCCAGACAAAATGTGACACGGTCACGAAAGCCTTGCTTAAACGCCTAGATAACTTACATTCGTTTCCAGAGTTTCTCTGTCTCTGTTGAGATATCAATAATATCTGAATGTGTAATTTATTTACCAATATTGCTGGTGATAGCCTAGTGGATGATAAGTAGTTGGCATAATCGATATTAAGAATTACATTCAATCCTGTGTGCATACCAGGTCCAGCGGAGTAGAACAGCTTGTTTGGTATTCTCTGCTGATCTTACAAAATATTTATTCTGAAAACATTTTTTTTTAAGATAAAAGAGATAATTTTATTTATGTGATATACCTAAAGCAAACTTAAATATTTTTGTTGGGGGAATCTACTACTACTATTCCCCTTTTCCGCACCAATGGTGCATAGGGCACTGCATTGGCTACACCAAGATGCAGTGTATCTGCTTGATCATTTTTATTACACGAAGGTCAGTATGATCAGTCTTACGCTTTCAGTACCGAGTCCAAGGGGGGGCAGGGGGGATATCACACATGAAATATTAGTATAATGTGAATCTACTGTAAATTAAATATTTCGTTATTGAGCCCCTACGGGAATCGATCCGCCGACGCTCATGCCGGTAGCCTAATGCGCTACACAACTATGCTAGAGGCGCGACGAAACACTAAAGTTATAATTTACACAAACTTCATAATTGTAGGCGTAATGGCTAAGACGCTGGACCTCACGATACGGAGTTTTTCGGAGGTGTTTCTCGGTGAGAAACACAAAATCAAAAGAGATTTTTCTAAAACCTGTGTTTTGTTATATTGTTTGTTCCCTTCTGTAATTAGGCCTGATCAGGTGGTTAAACAAATAGATACATAATATAGTGGATCCACACGTTTGACAAACGTCCTTTGCCTAAACCGTTTGGCAAGTGCAGGCGCAAGCCAAAAAAAATTCCGTCCACACGTTGGCCAGAAAATTGTATCTTATTTAAAACAAGCATTCACAAACCCTCGTACGCCTAAACAATCACTTGCCCACGCGTTGAGCTTGTCGAGGCGTTGCAAGCGTGTGGATCCACCTTTAGTGCTGCACCAATCCTTGGGTACTCTGGGTAGATAGGTACATGATATTGATTATCTATTAATGTTTTTATTACCTTTCAAAACTCTCGTTAGAATGATGATAGTTAAATGAGCAGCAAAACCCTTCGTCACTTTTTACGGTTTTAAATATCAATGAACATTCTACGTCATCACCCATCCATGAACATTTATCTAGTAACTCGTCACATCGGAACATAAACTGAAAAAATATCTGCATTGAGATTTTACGTCAGCAGTTATACAGGATCTTAAATCGTGAAATAAATAGAGCAAAGAGCCCTCTAATACTCAGGTTCCAGCTTTGAACTGTTTAACAACTCTCTTTGGGTTGTTTTTTGGGATTGTCCGTGTTATGTTTTCTCTCCGCTCCGACGTTTTGGCTACCGTTGCAGGCGCCATCTTCAGGGTGAAGTATGTGTGTCGTAAAATGTGGTGTGTTTATGTACTTAGAATTTGTACCGTGTCGCAGTCGGCAGCAGGTATTTTGGTGGGTTTATGTATTTGGAATTTGTACCGTGTCGCAGTCGGCAGTAGGTATTTTGGTGTTTGCGTGTAATACTGGAAACCATGTGTGTTTGAGTTTAAGTCCGTCATCTCTGTTAATGTTGTTTGGATGTTTGTATATTTCGATCGCCTCTTTAATTAGGCGTGTGTTGTAGTTCTTTGGTTTGTGTAGTATTTTAGGTTCAAAAGCGAAAAAGTGTTCAGTTTCAATAAAATGTTCGGCTATTGCTGACTTGTCAGGGTGTCCAAGTTTACATGCTCTTTTATGTTCGTCAATGCGTTTCTTTACAGTCCAAGTACATAAACACACTACATTTTACAACACACATACTTCACCCTGAAGATGGCGCCTGCAACGGTAGCCGAAACGTCAGAGAGGAGAGAAAACATAACACGGATAATCCCAAAAAACAACCCAAAGAGAATTATCAACGACCGTGAAAATCTACGCACATATTTAACAACTATCACATAAATTTCATAAAAAATAAATTGCGCTGTTTATAGATTAGCTGCACCATAAAAATAATTCCTTCCTTAAATTGAAGTAGGACTGAAAACTGGAGGCCAAATTATGTATTAACTAAGAAATATTTCTGAACATAAAAAATATGTAGGATTTCAAGTACTTAGCTATTCTCTCATTTTAATTTCGTTGACTCATAAATGTTGACTCATGTATGATAAAAAATACGTACTCACTTCTTGCATAATGGCTTCTACAGACAAGTCCAGCTCTTCTAATAATTTAAAAATTGATGAGAATGGCTTGTTTGAGTGGTGAATATTAATAAGATAACTTAACGATGAGAAAAAACTATCCGCTTCCTCTTTGGAGATGTTATTGGCCAAACTAAAAATATTTGAAACATCTATGATAAAAAATAACAATATAGTAAGCAGCTCCGTATAAAAAAATGTTTTACGGTTATCTAAAATATTTGTTTAAATCCTTACAAAATACTTTTTATCCTTTCTGTTTTAGGTCTGTGTACTTTGTTGACATCACAAATAGTAACAGCAGGAAAAGGCACATTCCACACGGGATAATTTATCGTTTCTACCTAGACAAAAAAAACAAACAAAAATACAGAAACTTCGTAATTAAAATATTAAAAAAACTGCATTGTTGATATCTGCATCCAACAAACAAATTGTTGGTCGAATTCACAACTTATTATATCCTTGGAAATTGGTTGGATAAATTTATTGTTTGTAAAATGAATCGTTGGTATTTCGTCGCAGGTCGAGCATATCTAGAGTGTTGCTGTAGGTCATGTTATAGTTACCGCAGTAATGGTAGGGTTGGATGTAAACCTGCTCCAGATAAGGAACATTAGATAAATGCAAAATATCCCTCCGAGAAGAGTGAAGATTCCCCACACCAAGGACTGCAGCCAGTGGGCGCCCTCCTGGGTAACGTACCGCAGCCCGTGCAGAGTTGTCTTGTCACAGAACTCGCGCGTGTGTTGCAATAAAAAGTTTTCCTGCAAGATATTAACGTATAATGGCAAGAAATAAAACAAATTCTTTTTAAAATGATAAATCTATATATTTCTGTTTTTGGCAGAGCAGTCATGGTCACAGCGCAGTAATGGAGAAAATGCTACCTGGATCCATCATTCTCTCACTATTTAGCTGATGATACAAGCATTTATTATGACTAAAAAAGAAATTAGCATGAATTCGTTTTTTTTAATTTATTTATTTCAATATACATGTAGTAACAAAACTCGTAGTATAACCCAAAAAACTGATGAAATCTACATCATATTTGAAGTCGAATGTGCAACGTGGCATTTGAATCTGAGCTTTTTATTTTGAAAAAAAAAAATCTTCTCATCATAAAAGCATTCATTTGTACCGTTAACTTGCACAAATTCATATTAAAATGCCGTTTTTGATTTTGTTATGATTATGGATAGTACCAATTCAACAAAATATATGATATCTGATAACATTTTGCAAAAATTTATCGACAAAAAAATCAACTTCGTACTCAATTTTCTCAAAAACTATGAAAATATAAAAATATATAAAATTCTACTGAGTTGCCTACTAACTGCACCTAGTCAATAAGTGCATATTATATTACTACTGCTTTCCCTTATCCGCTCCCAGTGGTGCATAGGACACTGCACTGGTACAGCAAATGCAGTGTATCTTGATCATAACAAGAAAAACAAAATCTCAGTACAATAACCCTCGTTCTAACAACCAAGATATCAGCACACGTCATTCCCATTAAAAAAAAAATTTTTATTAAAAATTCAATTACTATAATACCACAGGTTGCTGTTAATTTTCTAAAATAGGTAGGTATAAGAAATACGTGCCATTTGTCTAAATTTAATTTTGGACCTCTTATTTTTTACGTTCTTGGTACTGGATAATTTCAAGTCTTTAATTACAACCATCTTTTCCAAACTTAAAGACTTCTTTCCTCGGCAAAGGGTTTCAACAAAATGAATAAAGAAACTTGTCTCTCCATCAGGAAAATCAATATTTTTTTCCCAATTATTGCTTATTGTTCATTATGTATAAAAGTGTCAATGCTAAAATTATTGTTTGATCAACTTGGATCTCTGATTGGTTGATTTGATCGAGTCATCAAAACTTTTATTTCAACAACCACTAAGGTGTTATTAAGGTTTTAAATCAATCAAGCTTTTTTGGTTGTTGATTTTTAATAATGGCACATCAAATCTAATGGGAAAACTTTGTTTTTGACATGCTCCTTTTTTTAAATATATATTGTTTTTATGGCGTAAGATATTATGTTATTCTTCTTCTTCTTTCTTTCACCACTTTTTTATTTTATATTACAAAACGTTTTTTTATAAAATGACTGTAGGACGTGTGTGACAATTTTAAAACAAATATTTTTGAAAAAACAAAATTGCATGTTTTTTTAAACGTAAAATAGACTCCTTGAAAACGTGTCTTCTACATATAATAATAATATGTACGAGTGTGTAACGTGTTTTCTGTACCATTGTTATTTTATAAAACGGGTCACAAAGCGATAAAGTTTAAATTAGTTCATGGAAAATTTCAGTATAAAGTTAAAACTCCAGTAAAAAGCCTAACGAGGTTCATTTACTTTTGGTATAAAAGCCAAATCTTATTGAAATCAGCTGCTTCATTTGAATTAAGTCACTCATTTCACTATGCAGAAAAATATTGAGTATGGTAGTCGACAAAGGGTACGGATTTTATTTACTTTTAAATGATTTATTATCGATACAAAAACTTTATAAACATACTTTATATTTAACTAACGAACTAACTATCACGCCATTTTCCCTAAAGGGTAGACAGAGAGGATAGAACGCCACACCACTCTGTCCTGGCATAATTCTCTTGCTTCCTTTGTATATATATATATATATATATATATATTTTTTTTTTTCAAAAATTTTTTTTTTTGTTTACATAGATATACATTTAAAACACATATATGTACAATAAAAAAAACATACAAACAAAAATCCCACCAAGGCATAGCCTGTTTGTGGGTATAAGTCATACAGTGTACACGTGGCAAAAGAGAAAGATAAAGTCATGTAGAAATGGAAAAATAACAGATAATGTAAACAAGATAGTTTAAAAAAAATGAATACAAGATATTGGTATCTTTATACCGGAAGAAGAAGAGGGGAAATAATTATAATATAAGAAATAAAAAATTACGTAAATTGTGTTATAGTTATGGTCCCTAAAGTAAGAATGATTCTACCTTTACACTATGTGTCCAACTTTGTGTTAATTTTTTAAAAGATGAAAAATTTGGAAAATCTGACAATGCCATTTTATTGACAGTTAAAAAAGAATTAATTAAACTGGGGGCAATAAAATGTGCATGTCTCTGAGCATGAGCTATTCATTTTATACATACGTTCTTATGCACGCAAACCGATTATTCCGACTTTTTATATGTTCACTTAAAAGCACTTATTGTATTTATCGTGCCATGTCTTTCTTGGCTTTCCTTGACTTCTACATCTACATCCAAGCACATGTGCATTTTAACTTATCCGTTCTTTCATCATTTCCGTCCATATGTATACTTATTACAGTTATTCATGCATTTTCATGTTCGACAGGTGAAAGGACCTCTGAAGCTATCGATAAGTGACTTTGTTAGCTCTGTAAACTTGCAGTGCAACAAATCAACAATCCACGGCTTGAGATATCTGAGTAAATATGAGAATATCCACCCGCGGCATCGCGCAGTTTGGTTGTTCTTTGTTCTTCTTGGTCTATTCTTGAGCTTGTCGCTATCAAATATTTCACAAAATCGGTTTAAAAACACCGTTACTATAACTACGGCAAGTTATTTGGAATTATTACTTTCCTAATGAAATCCGCATTAATTTAGTGTTACCAATTATTTGTGTTCATTATTCGTGTGCATTGTGCTTAACATGATAAAATGTTTTTTTTTTTTTTTTTATTTCTGTGACTAATGCGCCTTTATACGGGACAAAAAACTGTACAGTTTCTTTTTCAGAAAACTGTACACACTGTACAGTCTGTCAAAAGACACTATATGTGTATTCTTTAAGCGCAATAATAAATTATCATCGTATGTTTGCTCACAGGAAATTGTTAATATAACTAATAATGTAAATATGTTATATATTTGTTTACGTTTTTGTACGTTTTTCATTCAATATATCAATATATCAATAACAAATATAAAAAGGAACTTAAAAACTTACAGACTTAAGATGACAAATATTGATTTACATTATAAGTAGATTCTTTTAACTGTTTAAAGCTACCTGCGGATACATATAATTGGATGGCAGGCATGTTATTGTTAATTATTTTTTTTTAATTATATTATGTTTTACCTGTACATCTGTTTGTATCCCGAATAAAATAAAATAAAATATCTAACTAAAATTTTATGTTAAAAACATTAACTGTCAGGTCAGCCAAACGTCCATTCAATATTACGTACAGTTCTCGCTTTATACGGGACAGTTTGCAAACTGCACAAGAAACTGTGCAGTTTTCTGTACCGTATAAAGTGCGCTTAAGTGCCTACTTTTTTCGAATCGCAACAACGATGTATTGAATGTATTATTTTCAGTTTGAAAACAGCCTGTCCCCACCAGAAAATATATTCCCTTGCGTGAGTTTGTGCAATATTAATAAAGTTTCAAAAAATAAATTTCAGTTCTTTGACAACCTGTTGTAAGTATTCAATTATGATATACCTAATATGTTTATTTGTTAATACCTGCTTAGTAAGTAAGCTTTTTTAATTAATTAATAAAAGTGAGAAATTTTCCCCATTACAGTTACTCTAGTAGTTAGAGTTATTTCGAAATTTGTAAATGAGAATTTTATTTAATCAATTATGGTAATTAAAAGCTATTTTATCTTCCTAGGTTGTTTTGTTGTCAATTACATAAAATATTTTCATGAAATATTTAAGGAGGAGTTATAATATATCGGCTTACGATATTTTAGACTTCGGAAAGTCTTTAGAGACTCTGGTGACGTTTTCTACGTTTGACTATTCTGGAAATACTGTACGAGAGCACAGAGATATTTTCCGGATTCTTGCATCGCTCGGTTATACTGTGGACGATATAATGCATCAGGTAACTAACAAAATCATTAGTTTTAATTTTAATCCTCTAACCTTATATACCTATTAAGTATTTTACTAGGATAGGCTAAAAACTAATGAACACTTTGAAATGACCTTCAGAAATGCACCAAGTGGCATGTGGAAATTCCCCTCAATACTTTCAATGCTTTTATCTAGTGTATTTCGAAAAGCGTGACTATGGATACGTGCTCTGTCAACGTGAGATAAACAGCGTTATCGAATTTTCAACTGCTGCAAAAGTGACTCCTTCTGAGTTTCATCATCATTTAAGGGCTATTAATGGTGACAATAATATTGATAGGTGTTTAATAAATTGATGGGTACTAAAATTTATTGGGTGCAAGCCTAGAAAAGCCAAAATTGTTGATGAAACACGCAGCGGACGTCCTATCACTGCCACAGACGATAAACACCGCAAAATCATCGACAATTTGATTCAAAATGATCGGCGAATCACTCAAAAAACTCTAAAATACCTCCGACGTCAAGTTTGTCGTATCAGACTGGCACCAATAATCTTGTAACATGACAACGCTCGTCCAAACACCTCGCAACGAACTTGAGAGGCTCTGCGAAACCTGAAGTTTGAACCGATTCCGCACCCTCCTTATAATATTCACCCGACCTTGCGCCTTGCGATTTTTACTCTTTTTCTCTACTTAAGAAAGACTTAAGGGTCACCATTACGCCTCGAACGATGAGGTGAAGGCAGCTGTCAAGTCCTGTAATCGAGAAAAGTCGAAAATAATTTTTCAGTGATGGAATAAAAAAACTTGTTACACGTTTGGAGAAATGCGTTAGCTTTTACGTCGACTATGTTGAAAAATAAATACATGCTTTTGAAACATAAGAATTGTACTTAAATAAACTTTTAATCGCATGTAGTATTCAGCCTACTGCACCTAATATAAATTATGCCAAATTATCTCTTACAAAACAAGTACTAACTCGTAATTGTATTTCTTTGAAAGATATATATTCAATGTTATTTTGATTTGCAAGTAATGCTCGTATTCACGAAATCTATCTCAGGTATGTATATTCAAGTAACTGTTCTATTTGTTATAGGGCATCCTGGCCTGTTGGGGTGGTTAAAATACATAAAATTAAGTATATTTTCTCTTCTTACGTTAACTCTAATCAAATGAATGTTTAGGTACACCAAGATTGTGATAGACTTTTGTCAGCTTGTTTCTTCAAAAACCGTGCAATAAATTGTACTAAATATTTTCAAACCGTGACGACAATAGAAGGCTACTGTTTGTTCATTTAACTACGCATTTCAAGGAAGCGTCGACAGGTATAATGTAAATTAATACTGAAAAATAATTAAATTACTTCTCTTGTATAAATGAGTTTCTTTGCTTATAACACTACTTACTATTAAAGTTTTATCTCTATTTTTGTGTTATTAAGGATAATTTTTCAAGCAATTTCTTAAATAAATTCACTTGGCCCACACATTGAAGAAATCAATAACTCTATACTTTTTCATTGATGTTTTATCGTCGAACGTTTCTAAAATGTATCCCTTTCACCAGCATTGGCCCATTCTAGACCGGTAGTGCTATACTGTGACTTACTCTGTATTTTTTTAGCAATCCAGAAGATGACAGACCTATTGAAAAAATACGTTACATCACAAATAAGGGCACCGGATTGTAAGTAAACGTTAATTTTATATTCCCAAACTATTCCGTTTTCAAAAACTCATTTTTAAGAGCTGGTACACATTAGGAGCTTTTAAGCGCGCGCTTTGGTAACGCGCGTTTTAAGAATATAGAGGACACTCAAAGGTGTACAGTGTACACACTCAAGCGCGCGCTTAAAAGCGCCTAATGTGTGCCGGGCCTTAATCAATAATAAGTAAAATTCTGTTTTTTAGGTATGGTGGATTAACAACAGTTCTTAATGTTGATTCCGAAGATTATCTTTCTCCCGGAAGACCGCAGAGAGGAATAACGGTACTTATTTTAAATATTACCATTGTATCATTTTCCTTTGCACGTATTATGTCACTTGGTAACTTTTTCCTTTCCACCGTCGGCATCGACATGTAGTATGTATAAAAGTATGTAAATTTGTAGTAACAAGCCTACTTTACATAATATATATTTCAGTTTAGTTTTACTGCTACTACTCTCCCTTATCCGCACCCAATGGTGCATAGGGCACTGCATTGGTACACCAAGTGCAGTGTCTTTTGATAATTTTAATACATGAAGGTAGGATGATCAGTCTTACGCTTCAGTACCAGTCCAAGTTTTATTTCATGTGATAACACATGAAATATCAATATGAAAATCACATGTAAATAAATATTTCATTTTGACCACCTAATGTTGTTTAATTATTTATTTTATTTTATTTTAGTTTAAATTATTTCATCGGGGCCTAAATTAGGTGGTTGGACTGGTTGAAGAGTACATGCATCTTGGGCATTAGCCAATTGGCGGGAAGTGGTCCGGAGACAGACGCGAGTGGGAGAGTTTTTGGAAGGCGGCCCGGTACCTCACGGGTCTGTCGCGCGGAGATGATGATTGATGATAGAAAAATGTCTTATTATAGCTTACTTTTCTTCCTAATACTGGCAGCGAAGCTCAACACAAACACAACGGTTGCTTTATCTTTGAATTTTATTTTTTTTTTGTTAAATCTTGAAAACGTTTAACCCAGAAACTCCCGTGAGGCAAAGTCAGCATCTTGATCATATTTGAGATGGTTGCTATATTTTTCTACCCGTACCCGTACATACGAAAGTACTCCCTAAGGCCTCTCCACACTTAGTTCACGAATCATTGCGCGACTTCACTTCGACGAACGCCGGCGCCGCGCGACGCCGAGACCTTCGCGATGCACAAAAACAATGACTCCACACTCGCAATGGTTCGCGGTAGTTTCACATTAACGTTCGCAAGTTTACAGAAGATGGATGTCGAAGTAGTGCGCTGCGTCTCATGTGCGTCATTGGCGTACTACATTAAAAATACATTAAAAGTTTAAATTTTGGTAGTTTTCTTTTAAAACCTTCACCTAGTATATTCTTATACAACGTAGATATTTTTCGATTCTATCCATGTTGATTATTTTTAACCACTTACATGCATTTTTACAGTATAACTATGGAAAATCTATTGAGTGAATTGGACCGATACTGAACTGAAGAGAGCGCGAGTGTGGAGCCTATACATACTTTGTTCACACAAGTCCGCACTTCGCGGTCCCTTTGACGCGGTCCAAAAACCCGACAAAAATCGGGGAATAATACGCAAAGGAAGCGAGAAGCCGCGAAAAATATGCGACAGTGCGGTTCCGCCTTAGAGTAATGACGCGCAGGCTATAGAGAGGCCCTTTCGCCGTTTCCATAGAGCGGAAGCGTTGCAAATTTTTGGTTAGCGACAACTTCATTCTGCTGGCGGCCATTATTATTTGTTTGACAACAGACGCGTAACGGTCACTTTCGTCGCTTTGCTAGTAAATAACGTGGATACTCCCTAATTTTTAATCATCATAAACGGCAATGGTGAATTGTAGTATGCTTGGTTGTAGCAGTAAGAGTGTCAAAGGTGTTAAAGGAGTCACATTTCACAGGTAATTGATTTCAATAAATAATTATTTTGATTTACATTGATTTTGGCATATATTGTCCTAACATGGGTATTATTTGTATAAAAACTTTCCTTTTATCAACATATTTACATTATTTACCAGTTTTTCTTAATTTAGGTGATCAATTTGTAAATTAAAGTATGTTTACTGTTGATAGTGACAGTTGATTACTGTCGATATGCTAAGGCCGCATTAGGCATTTGTAAAACATTGGCATTTGTTTTGCTGCAAACTATAGCCAACTTCGTGTTTGACAATCATAGAATGGTTTTTGACCGTTAGGGCCCCTCTATAGCCTGCGCGTCATTTACTCTAAGGGTTCCGCATTATGTGTTCGCGCCTTTTCGCACTTTCGCACGCGACTCGCGAACTAAGTGTAGACGACGCTTAAGGTGCGTCGGGGTAAATCCAGACTCGGGAAAAGAACAGACAGATTTGCGTAGAACTCTAAATTGTATATTTTGCCTAATTTATTATTTTTTACTTAAATCACTTTTTTTTATTACGTCGCAATTATGTATCTAACCAACTCGATAAGAACAAAAAATATTGCCAGGGTTCTATGCAAATTGAATTGTTCGTTTCTACCCCGTGTACATATTTAACCCCAACTCATCTTACGTATTCAGACTTGTATTTACCCTTTTTCAGATAAAGGTTTCATCCAAAATAGAATTGTGGGATATATTATGTTATCTGTGAAATTATGAGAGATTTTCCCTGTCTCGCTATTATGTCAATTATCTGAAAACATGTAATGGAAAAATATTATTTAACGAACACCGACATTCCTTTTGATTTCTCCAAAAATCTTTATCTTTGAAATCGTCGTTTGTCACAAGACACAATCTAGTTATTTTAATACTCAGTTTTTCTTTTTTTTTCGACATATGTGTTTAATTTAAAATAGTTTAATTTAATTTAAATAGTTATATGGCCGCTAAAAATCACTAAATGTGTCCTGAAAAAAATGTGTTTTTTTGAGATGAGGCTTTTAGATTTACTTCGCTGTTTATTTAACCTACATATTGAACATGGTGTATTTATTTACCTACAAAAATAATTTTAATTATAAAACTAATAATAATAATAAAATAAATAATAACAATAAAATGAACCGGGTTGTGGTCTAGTGGTAGATTCGGGGATTCCGGATTAGAATCTCTAGGTTCGAATCGCACTCCAGCACAACTTTTTTCCTGCTTTCTGGCACAGTTATTTCCGACTGTTTGAAAGCAGCCAGAAAATGAAATATTTGAGTATATTCATTTTTTTTTATTGAAAAAAAACTCTTATTCATATTTTTATACAAGGACAGATTTGTGTTTGTTTGAAGGTTTCTGTCTCCTCAATGGAGAGTACAAGGTTGTAAATTATTCGTGATCTAGGAAGGCTTTTCTGATTTTATAAGCGCCACCTTTATAAGGGTTACTTTCATATTTAATAAGTTGGTAGTAATTAACTGGTATGTTAGAAAACGATAATATTGTACTTTGATTAAAAAATATTTTTTACTTTCTTATCATCCGTACCTATCTGTAAATAGATACAATTTCATTGTTTTTTTGTTTGTTTTTAAATTCTAGTAATAATTTTAAATAATTATGGCTAATTTCAGATAAAATGGCGTATTGCAATTTTCCGATTGGAAATGTCTAAAAAGATAATAAGGTAACATTATTTTTAGTGTGTGTGAGTATATAAAACGATTTAAACAAGCTTTATTTTACTTCTAAGACCTTTGATAGAAATATGTTTTAATGCTTATTTTTCTCTGTTTTGTAGGACTTTTCTACAGCATCTCGTTTCAGAATATATCTGTACCTTCTACAGTATGTGACAATTGCGTACAAGCTGTATGGACAGTAAATACACATTAAAAATTGATAAAACGGATTTCAATCAATCTTCTATATATGAGCATAGGATAGAGTAAGACTTCTGAGTAAAATAATTTGGTTTGGGTACATTTCTGTGCCTCCTGTGATGAATGATTTAAGTCAAGTTGTACCCTTTTTGTGATTTTTACATAGAAAGGATCACAAAAAAATGCATTTTTTTGTGATCCTTCCATCTGCTATAATTTGGTGCAAAATTATGTAACTGTCAGGATTTTGGCGAAAATCGTGTATTTAGATATATTTGTCAATCCACAGATTGTTTTTTTGTGCTTTGTAGTACCGTAGTATAAGAGCGATTATATTCATTTTCAAATTTTATTTTTCAGTATATTTATCGTGAATATTTATATATTTAGAGTTATATCACTTTGAACCGATTTTTCACCAGGGTACAAATATTTCTTATACATAGTGGTAGATACAACTAGTGGTAGATTCGGGGGGACTCGGGATTGAAATCTTTGGTTCGAATCCCACTCCATCACAACTTGTTTCCTGCTTCCTGGTATAGTTATTTCCGACTATTTGAAAGTAGCTCTAAATTGAAATATTTGAGTATATCATTTTTAACTCAAATGTTTATTTAAAAAAAAAAAAAAAACACAATTTAATTTTAAAAAAACTTTTTAACTTCATGTAGGTATTTCAGTTTACACAAAGACTACTTATAGATGCAATATAATTTAACTGTACCGTTATCATTAACACGTAAATTTAACACGTCGTATTGGAAATTAAAAAAGGTAGGTACGACCTGCAGGTTTTTCATGAATTACATTAAAACTATAATATTTACCATAAAAATTAAAATGCCTAATGAAAGTGAATGTTTTTGTCTACAAAAGAAAGTACTTATGTGTAATCTAGCCCACTTGGTTCACGAATTAGATTTTTTAAGTCTTGTTTTTTTTCTCCTGTAAAGTGTTGACTTGTATCACTTATCACAGGAGCCACATATTAAATTTCTCATTATTAATCCTCTTTTTAGATATTAACAATTTTTAAGATATAAATATATTTCAATTTAAAAAACTTCTTCAGATAGCCATAATTTTTCATTGCGTAACATTTTTTTCAAATGGTAGGTACTGATTATATTTTAGACCCCGCTAATAATTAATGATTATGTGGCGAAATAATGAGTGAAAAATATAATTTTTTTAAATGTTTGATATTTTATGATTTATTAACTGTTTATTTCATCCGATCAGTGAAATAATTTTAAATTTTTTTATTTTCTAATTTATTTTCAGATCGATTGAAAATGATCAAACAGTGCTTTCTATGTCATTTATAAATACATATTCTAGAAAATACAAAACCGATGTTTTTATGTATTGGAATGATTTAATAAGTATGTTGAATCGAATTTTACATTTAAAATTAAATATTTTATTGTACTTACGATACTGGCCTAGTCATTTAACTTAGGTACTTGATTCTTTTAAAAACCATAACAAATTTATTGAAATTTTTTTAATAATGTATATTCAATAAATATGTATTAATTAAGTGAATTTGCTTTCAGTTGCTTACGGAGGGATTTACAGCTTATGTTTGGGTGTTTCATTAATATCCATTTTGGAAGTATTGGGAGACCTCATTACGTCGTTATGGAAAAACACAAAACGGACATATAATGGATGGTCTCCCTATCTCAATTAAAATTCCCAAATATTACAAATCATTACATAACGCTTTATTTGTTAGTCAATTATCTTAATTAATAAAAAAAAGAACAGTTCAGAGGAATTATTAAGTCTAATGTAATTAAAAAGCTTTAATTCACCATTTGAGTCAAAAATACAGATTACAATCTTGCTGTCAATTTCTTTCGTTATATATAATGAACTTTTTACGTAGATAATAATCTCTAAGAAAGTGTGTGTTTTAATGAAACCCTGAAGAAACGTTTAATATTTTACATCGCATTCCGCATCTTACCACAAGAAAGAAAGCTTATTTTCTTATCACTGCTCTTGACAAAAAAACGTGAACTTAATCAGAAAATACAAAATAAACATGGTACGTATTGATAAAAAGAGTTTATTTGTAAATTAGATAAATTATAAAACGAAAAAACATACTAGGTACTTGAATTCCATTTGCGATTCTCCAGCAATCTTGTCTGCTTAGTCTTGTTCGGATCATTTCAAATATTATGTAGGACATTACGCGTATTACCGCATTTTGAGAAACGCTTTTTTGTCGAAAGAGAATCAATTCAAAAAGTGATAAAATTTAAAATTAAATAAAATTTAAGATTTAATTAAAAAATAATTTTAAAAAATATTGAATAAATAAAAATAACAAATAGATGCTTAACAAACTCGCACCATTATCTTTAAGGTATATATTTTTTTTTAATGACCGACTACTATAGTTATATAATAAGACAACGATTTAAAAAAATTGTTTGTCAATTATCAATGTTTGATTTATATTTTTTATTAACATTACTTGGTGGAATTCCATGATTTGATCATTTTAAAATAAAATAATGAGAATTAATAAAAACACTTTTACTTATATTGATTTAAGTGTATTGATACTTATAAAATAACTCATTTTTAATTTGAAATAAAACTGGTTTACCTAGAACCTAGATATAATAGATATTATAAAGTCCGTTAGGGTGAACCCGGAAAAGCAACCCGTAATAGCGAATAACTTAATTTTCGTTCAATGAAAGCCCAATCCTTTTATGTTTACTGTTTTTAAGACTATTGAGACTTTTTTCGGTCCGGCACAACTCTACAGATTTTTTCAACAAGCTAAACCGTGATTTTAAGATACGTGATGTACGCGAACTTTTACGCGGCTTTTATTGCCCTTTCTGTCTCGGCATATGTAATATAATTGTCATGGCTTTTTAATTTTTTTTCATTTTTTACGTAATAAATTTTCTTGCTAAGTTTGTTAACCAGCAGAAAACATAGAATAATATTAAAAACAAAAAAATTGCTTTGCGCTGACTTATTAGTTTTCCCTATTGGATTTACCCCAGTCAATGCACCTAAATTTTTCCATTAATTTCAATTATAAGATGTAAAATGATATCCATATTGCTTGCACAATATTACCAATTCTATACAAAATCAAGAGAATTGGTTTTTAACTACATTTATTTTTCGCTGTACTATTTGAATGCCTACTTGCATAATATTTTACCCAATTTTCGTACATTCTAGAATATCATAGAATGCATCAAGTCGACGTGCTGCTCAGCATGGAATACACTCCGCTTATGTACCACAATCCACCTGTTCTACTACAGTACTAAAGTAACTGGCGGTTTCTCCTCCGTATGGAAGATCATGTCCATCCTCTGCACAGGATTAGCAGTATGGATGTGCTCCAAATCAGTCAACGCCTATTACAATAATCATGCTATTACAACGGTAAAGAACGGATTAATGATTTGCCTTTTAGTGAAAATTCTTAAATAAAATCCAGAATAATGTAATGTCCCAGAGTAAGATTTATATCTCATGGGAATCTATATATATAAACATGAATGTAAGTTTGTATGTTTGTCCTTTATGGATTCGTAAACCGCCTATCCGATTGCAATAAGTTGTTCTAGAGAGTTGTTTTTATTCACTCCTGGAAGGTTCCTGCATTATAACATCCATTTTATAATTTTTGTATTGTGTATTTGATATAATTTAGTGACAGTTCCGGGTGAATTTTAGATACGCCATGTTACCGATAGTAGTGCATAGCTTAGTACATAAAGCTTATAAAAAATGTCGTCAAATAATGCTGTACAGCAAAGGCGCTAATGTCGTTTTCATCTGTTTTAAAATATGTTCCACAATAAAAATCGTGTAACAAAGACGCAGATTCTCAGATTTTCAGAATTATGTCTAGATAATTAACCAATGCAGTAAAATTTAAAACGTTAATTTTGTTTGTTTGCAGATCATTTCCCCGAACTATCCTGTTAGTAAAATATCATTTCCATCCGTCACTATTTGCAATAATAACGTCGTATCACGAAGAGAGTTTCAGAACATCAGCAATCTACTGTAATATATTTATTTTATAATCAACTTTTTTCCTAATATGTATTTATAGGTTTTTTACACAAATACATAATATGCGTGTTTTGTTTGCATAGTAATGATATATTTCACATATTAATTTGAAACTTTTCAAGAAAAAATTCGGAATGTGCAGTATTTTTACTGTTTTTTTAGAAGTTTTAAACTTTAAACAATCAAAGTAATTAAATTACGGTTTCGAAAAAACACCTTAAAAAAATAAATTTTGAATTGTTATTTTTCCGATCGCTAATATTTTTTCAACATTTTCCTTTCTTTTACCTCTGAATCTTTACTAAAAGAATAATTTTTTTTTTTTTAGATTACAGAACAATATTAACCAAACTGATATTGATGACTTTGGAAAATCCCTTAAATTCCTCATTTCGTTTTCTACATCGGATTCTAAATTAAGGCACCATTCAAAAATATTTCAAATTCTATCAATAAATAATTATACGGTGGATAATTTGATGCGAACGGTAAGATAATAAGGCCATGATTTTATATTATTTGCATTCGCTTAACCATTTGTATTTTTAAAAAAATCTGCTGGCTGGTCCATATACAACGTCTGCCTTCCGAGAGCGTTGACAGTGCTTGCCTAGTTTACAAGGCACCAGGTTCTCGGCGTCCTGGACATCCACTGCTGACAATCCGTCGGCAGTTTGCGTCAGAGCCGCGGGACGTGGACCTGACTTGGGAGGATGCAAGGGACTGGCGGTCAATTGCTTGGCTTGGAGGCATTTTGAATCCATATGCTCCACATTGGGAGCGGATATGGTATGCATGAATGAACATAATCCTGGATGTATAACCATGTTTGAAATCATTTCAAAATAGCGCTAATGTTTAAAAAAAACTATACCTATTATGTTTTAAATTTATTAATCGAATCGATTGACAGTGGGAACAATTTATGTAAAGTAAATTATTTTATATATATTTAGTAGATATAAGTGAACCAGAAAAACATTTTTTTATTGTATAATTATTAAATCACACCGTAAATACCATACGGTACCAAGTCCTAATTTGTCGAATATGACCTGAGATACCACACTAAAGCTCTCTGCAAACATGTTTGTATCTCTTCCCTATGTCTTGACATTAATGTTTTAAAAATTAAGTTTCACGAAACTACCAAAATTAAAATGACAGTTTATGTGAATTCACCCTTAATTAATTAGGGACGCTAGAAAATTTACTGTTAGCGTTTTGGTGGGCAATCGGAAACTTACGAAATGCAATTCTTCAGGTTATGCAGCCCTGCAGTCGCCTTATGTCAGTGTGTTTATATGGACAAATTCCATTAGTTTGTAGTGAACACATCAGAACGATTAAAACTGAAGTCGGATACTGCTGTTCTTTTAATTACAATGGGGAAGTGGAGGCAAGGTAATTATACATACATGGTGTACCAAAACTCGTAGTATAGCCCGAAAACTAGTGAATCTACATCATATTTGGACTCGAATGTGTAATATGACTTGCATCTGAGATGAAAAAATTTTTTTTTATCATAAATGCTTTCATAAGTACTGCAGATTAAGTAAATCGCACAAATTCTTATTAAAATGTGGTTTTTTGTTTTGTTTTTTATAGGGATAGTATTAATTTGACTAAATAAATTAAATTTGATAAAAATTTGCAAAAAAAAATCAACTTCTTACTCAATTTTTCTCAAAAACTGGGGGTCAAATCAAAAAAAATTATTCTACAAAATATAATCCAAACATGATGTAGATTCACGGGTTTCCCGCATTGACATCGAGTTTTGTTACACCCTGTATAATATTGTAAAACATTAGAGACTGACTAAATTAATATGTAGATACCTAAGTGTATATACATTATAATATCATTTATTTAGTCAAATTTATACTATTCATAAAGAAAACAAAATTAAAAAACGCGTTTAATGAGAATTTGAGCACTTTTACTTAATCTGCCATACTTAGAAAAAAAAGAAAAAAAAAGATTTTTTCAAGCTCAAATTAAAAGGCATATTACACAATCGTCTCCAATTATGATGTAAATTCACCAGTTTTCGGGTTGTACATCGAGCTTTGTTACACCCTGTATACATAGACACTTAGGGTATCCTCATATTAATTAGTCTTTATTTGTCATTAATGCGTTTCATCGTAGAATCTTCCTGCAACTTTTACTTAAGTAAATTATGACACACAGCAAATAATTTTTATTTCTTTTTAGGGTTAGCGAAACACCTATTAAACAAAAAATATATAAAACTGGAATAGGAAAGTAAGTTGGTAAAAATGTTTAAAATCATAATATTATTTAATAATGGAATAATTAGGTATTTTACCTCATGTATTGTGTGTAAATACAAATAAATCTACATCCAGAAAGAAATACCCATTTAGGCAAATAGAGTAGTCGCCAGATAAGTACTAACACGTTCCGTTGTATATCAGCTTTCTGTGTGCAAAATTACGTCTTGCTGGTATTGACTGTGTTTCTTCGGACAGCTGAAATGCAACTGAACGTGTTAGTTCTTGTCCAGCGGCTACTCTAACATTCATTCACTTTGTTTATATGTATTATTACATAATTAAGATTTTTAAACCCTTGTTTTAGTTCGATATATTTTATAAAAATTATATCCTTTTTGTTGATCGAAGAAACTAGATTTATATTCTCTCACAGGAAGTTATTATTAGTTAAATTTCCAGCTTTGGATTCAATGCTCGTGTGCACTTGGAATCACAGGAATACTTTTCACCATTAAAACCTGTCATAGCCGCTTCGGTAAGTAAATCTAAAAATAAAATCAGATTAATATTAATATCTCACCTGGGACACTGATAATAAAGCTTTTGTATTTGTGTTTAAGGTCCTTGTGGCCGATCCTCTGGACTTTTTGGAAGCTACCACAAAGCGGGCGTCAATAGAGATACACAAAAGTCTAACTATTAAAGTAGTTCCTCGAAATACTCAAAATTCAGAAAAATTTAAAAGACATTTCGATGAAAGTTCGCCATTGCATAATGCCGAGTGATTTCAATGTGAAAACGGCGATATTTTTAAAGTACCACGCTTGTATTATAAAGTGCCGAATAAAGATAATGAGAAAAACGTGCCAATGTGTGCCATTTTTTTTGTCTGGTTTAATCAAAGGTAATCTTTTATTTTTACACTTTTCACTTTATTAACCATAGCAAGCTTTACTTTTTCTTGCTTAGGTCACATTCACAAGACGAAGACAAGTTTAGACTATAATTTTGGGATAAGAGACGAGATAAACATTTTAAACATGAATCAAATCTACGGCTGAAAATCGTTTATCTAATAAAATTTAAAGTACGCGTACGTTTAGAATATCGTGGTTTTTAAATTAAATTTTTTTATGTACCCAAAATTAAATTTTTAATTTGATCATATTATTATTTATTCAGTTCTCGATTAAGATGATTCTAGACTGATGTTTTTAGATTTGTGCCTATCTACTAATTTCAAACAATAATAATGTAAAACCTGTGTTTATTTAAATCGTTGTACGAAAAAAATATCTACACTTATGTATAATTTTATGCACATTTCTCTAGTAACACTCTTACTCTTACTTATATTGCAACATTTCTCTGGTACTTACTTACAAAAGATACTGAAACGTTTGTACATTATTTCGGCATAATGTGTGATTAATGTACAATAATGAACCGGGTCGTGGTCTAGTGGTAGATTCGGGGATTCCGGATTAGAATCTCTAGGTTTGAATCCCACTCCAGCACAACTTGTTTCCTGCTTTCTGGCACGGTTATTTCTGATTATTTGAAAGCAGTCCCAAAATTGAAATATTTGAGTATATCATAAGAACTCAAATGTTTCTTTTTTTATTTAAAAAAAATTAAAAAATGTGCAAAAAAATATATGAGTCACTCATTATAAATAATATTTTACGTTTTTGTGAATGACAAAAAGATAATAAAATGGAATGGAATAAAAACAATATGTAATAATAAATTGTTTTTGGTGTTTTCTAATATTTCAGACAAAGTACGGATATGTGAATTTAAAGATGTGACATGCTTGAAAAATTGTTCAGGTACAAGCCAGACTCGACTATTCATTGAAATTTAACAATTCCAGATGTGCGTTATTTTTCCATTAAAAATTGACGATTGCTTTCAGATAAATTTCCAGAAAATGCCGAGCGAGTATTACAGTAAGCTGGAGCAGTTTTGTGGATGCCTACCTGAGTGTAGCGATACATTTTACCAGATCGAGGCCACTTCTAACATAAATTCGGCAACCAAATATGTTACTGATATAAAGTAAGAGTTTCATTTCTCTCTGAACTGTTTGGTTGGACTAGCATGTAAAATTCAAGGATGTTAAAACAACTATTGGGTACATGGGGGGATATGGAGAAACCATATTATGACTGCTTTAACTAGAAGCTGGTAGATCCCCAAATAATTAGAGCACTTTGTATGTAGAGGACATAGCATTGTACCTCTTGTTTTTGTACGGAAAATGTTCTCAGTTCAATTCCTTACGCTTCTTGATAAAAATTAAAAAGCCCGTTACAACAATCATAATTCAATTCAATTCGCCCTCTCGCCTCGGTGGAGCATATTACTTCTAAGTAATTATTTAATTAATAAATAAAATGCGAAAATTGGTTCTAGCTCTCCTACATTAGCCAATACCAGTTGGCTGAGTGTTTACTTCAAGTCCAACGCCTGCAACAATTACTTGATAGAGCCCTTACATTTTGGAACGATTTTATTGGTAAATATTCAAGTTCTCAAATAAAATCTGAATACTTTTATTACCTACATTCCTTATGCGCGCACAATAGTGCATAGGGCACTGCATTGGAACTCTAAGTGCAGTGTTTCTTGATCATTTACTATATGAAGGCAAAATGATCAGTTTTACCCTTCAGCGGCAGTCCAAGGTATCAGTCTAAAGGAAGGTTGCATCAGTAGAAGTATAATGTCGAATTTGTAATTAGTTTTTTAACCCTATTTGTTTTTGTATTTTGCAGCTAACAATGGAGGAACCCTCAGTTTGTGTTTGGGAGGTTCATTATTGAGTTTAGTAGAAATATTATTTCACGCCGTTATTAAACGGTATCAAAATTATTTAATGAGGAAGAAAAACGCACCTGATAATTCTATACAAATACAATTTACTCATTAATCCTTTTTGTATAACATTCGCGGTACATTATGGTACCTAATATTACTTAATTATTGTGGTCCAGGGTAGCGATTTTATAAAAGCAAATAATTCTAGAGTTTTAAATACCTGATGCTATGGTCGATAAAAATACTGGATTTCTCGCATAAATGTACATGTTGTGAAAATATAGGTAGTACAGGTTTTTTTGAAGAGTTTTTTTATCCATAAAATGATTACATTACTACTAGTACCACGATTTAGGTATCTTACATGATATTAGTTTCGTTTTTAAGATGAAAATGAAAATAAAGATTTTATTAAACTTGTTTTCTTCTTATGTAGGTACATATATTAATGAATTTATTTCAGCAAGATTTTCACTCGCTTTTTTAAAAAAAATCCTTGTAAATATTTAAAATTGTGTGTAGCATTTTATGTTGTTATTTCTTTGAAATACAATATTTACCTCCTATATTTTTTGTTATGTTTTTCACTAAAGAGCTCAGATTCAAACCACGAAGTTTAGCGATCCTGGCAATTCTCGTAGAAAGCTCCAAACCTTAAATTATATTGGTAGACGTAGACAATGCCATATACTCTACACTACACTGCTACACTCTAACTTCTCTATGGCCAATATAAATCACAGCTTTTGAACGTATTTTACAGATGGCTTTCTGTAGTTTTTTCTTTACTCTACCTCTGAAAAACAGATTTCATTAATAAATTTAACCAGTTTTCACGAAGGTAAAATAAAATATAGATGGAACCTTATTACACAGAATTAGCTTTTAGATGCCACTATCTCCAATTTAGGAGCGAGTATGGTCGAAGGAGAAGTAGCGATATAAGTAAAAGAAAGTACATAATACCAATACACAGTAGGTCACTGTTGTGTAGATTTTATGTGCAAGTACTTATATTTTCTACAATTCTTTTATTTTGTAGAAGTCGAGGAAGGCCGAGAAAAACATTGCATGATTAAGTGCAACGAGTGCTTGAAAGCGGACGTGTGAAAAGTCTAAATAATCGGCGTGTGTGCATGAGAAGATGTATGAATGTAGAGGAAGCGAGGGAAGTGTGCCAGGACAGAGTTGGATAGCGTTCTATCCTCTCTGCCTACCCCTTCGGAAAATGGCGTGATGGTTAGTCAGTTACTTATATTTTCAAAAAGTTTGTAAGCAAAAACAAAGTAGATTATAGTCACACAAAAGAAACAGCAAAATAAATTCTAAATCATTTGAAAAGGTCAAACGAATATATTTATTATGATCGTGTGTGAAATACGTGAACGCGTCATATTACTACCAACATAATAGAATATTAATCCAGTTAAAAAATGCAATGGGTGAAGTATTTAACAAATGCTCATAAATCAATATTGTCAAGTTATAAAATATTTCAATAAAAATACAATTTTAAGATTATCTTTTAAAATAATTCAATATCAACTTACGAGTATGAACACGATTCCAAAAAGTATTTACATCATTTACAATTTTTCATCGGGAATAAAAAATAATCGTATTTCGACATTGGATGATAACTCAGTTATCTGTCTATTGGAATATGAAGTATTTACATTGATATTTACGAGACACACAATACACATTCCAGTATTTACTGATTAAAAAAATCGCATCCCGAATAAACGGTTACAAATTTTATGTAAATTATGCAAAACATTTGTTCGGTCAAGTAGTAAATTGAGAGTGATTTGTATCAACAACCCCCTAAATGGAATAACTTTAGGCTTTGATTAGAAGCATCACAGCCTCACAGCTTGAGCTCAGTCCGTGTTTTCCTTCCGCGGAATTCGGACGCGTGAACAAGGCGAGCTTTTACCGTTCCTTCGCGAACTTTCGGGAAACTTAACGTTCCGTATTGGATATTTCTTATTTCTGCAATTAAGACTTCATAGTGATTTATCGAATCTTTGTGCTGTGAAATTTACGGTTTGTTTGTGGAAAATGTTTATGCAGTTGTACAAATTAAGTTTCATGGGTAAATGTAAATATTTACATTGCGGCAGGTGTCTGAAACGGTGAATTTTTTTATGATTTATTACTACTCCTCTCCCTCATCCGCATCCAATGGTGCATAGGGCACTGCATCGGTACACCAAGTGCAGTGTATACTGATAATTTTATTTTATGAAGGTAAGAAGGCTTCAGTACCATTCCAAGGTATCACTCATGAAATATTAATATAAAAATCACACATAAGTAAATATTTTATATTGACTCCCTACGGAAATCGAACCCGTGATCTCATGATGATGAGATTAGCAGTCTTACGTTTTAGTACCAGTCTAAGGAATCACACATAAAATATTAATATTTAAAAAATAATAAAAAATCACATGTAAATAATCATTGAATGTAAATTCTAGAATGGTCTAGTCAAAGAAGAATCCGAGTGCTAGAAATTCACACATTGTAAATCACGACTTGCTCAGAGACATGCACATTTTTTTGCCACCAGTTTAATTAATTCTTTTTTAACTGACAATAAAATGGCATTGTCAAATTTTCCAAATTTTTCATCTTTTAAAAAATTAACACAAAGTTGGATACATAGTTAAATATGTGCGTAGATTTTCACGGTCGTTGTTATTTCTATATTTGTTGTTTTTTGGGATTATCCGTGTTGTGTTTTTTCTCCTCTCCGACGTTTCGGCCACCGTTGCAGGCGCCATCTTCAGGGTGAAGTATGGGGACGGTAGGAGTAGTGTCTCCGAAACCGGATCGAATACTTCACCCTGAAGATGGCGCCTGCAACGGTGGCCGAAACGTCGGAGAGGAGAAAAAACACAACACGGATAATCCCAAAAAACAACAAATATGAAATTGGATACATAGTGTAAAGGTAGAATCATTCTTACTTTAAAGACCATAACTATAACATAATCTACGTCATTTTTTATTTTATATTTTATAATTATTTCCCTTCTTGGATGTTCACTGTTGACAATCCGTTGGCAAGGCTTCTGGACGGGCGTGGACCTGACTTGGTAGAATGCGCAGGAACTGGCGACCAATCGCTTGGCTTGGTGGCAGTTTGTGGAATCTATACTCTCCACATTGGGATCGGATATGGGATGATGATGATTTTAACTAAATTTTAATATGGATACAATTTAATAAACGATAAACTCTTCAGTAATTATGAAATTAAACAACTTTTGTTTTAAACTACTTTTTTTTATTATTTAACACTCCAACCGGTTTCGGAGACACTACTTCTTCATCAGGGATTTGTGTAATAATAATTTAAAATTAAGTAATAAGTCGCTAACTAAAAATGTTGAAGTGGTTGACAAGGTACTGGGATAAGGGGTGGAGAGGGGAGTGAAGTCGGGGGAGGAACACATGATCGGTGCATTAGGGTGTAGACACTTATAAATACAAAGTTGACAGATTTATGAGAACAGACGTTGAACTAATTCTTCTTTCACACAATTTTATTTTTTAGTTTATTTTTTTAAAACGCTTAAATATTCAAATTCAACATTTTTAGTTAGCGACTTATTACTTAATTTTAAATTATTATTATACAAATCCCTGATGAAGGAGTAGTGTCTCCGAAACCGGTTGGAGTGTTAAATAATAAAAAAGGAGTTTAAAACAAAAGTTGTTTAATTTCATAATTATGGAAAACTACAAAGTGAGTGCTATAAACATTGAGTTAATCTTCAGTAATTGATCAAGAGGGCTTATCAATTTTATTCAGAACATGGTCACGGCTTATAATGAAATAACGTAAATGTCTCCACAATAAGCTTCCGAGAAAAGGAAAATACGCGCATCAATCAATCTTCATGAAATGTGAATTAGCGATTATTTCTCACTTAAATACTCCGGACAATATAATATTTACTTTTAAACACGGACCCTATGAGGAATTTCAGTAGTAGCCAGTATTGAATTTTAAAAATAATCTTCTCGACGAAAATTCAACAGTGTACCTACCTACGTGTAGGACTAAACATTCCTAAAATGCACCAATAATTTAATATAATCTGAATTTTTATATATTTATTTATTAGTAGTAATAATGACTTTTGAATCCAGGTTGAATTTTTTTATGATTTTTTTCTCATAAAAGCTTTCTTAAGTACCTACCTGCCGCAGATTAAGTAAAATTGCATGAATTCTTATTAAAAATTGTTTTTTTTTGTTGTTTACTTTGTGAATAGTATTAATTTAGTTGATAAATTATATTTGATACCAATTTGCAAATATTTATACAAAAAAAAACTCGAAAATCTTTCAAAAAAAAAACCTACAAAATCGACTCAAAATATGATGTAGATTCACTGGTTTTCCGCTTGTACATCGAGTTTAGTTACACGTTGTATATGTAGTCTCAGTATTTAGTGTGGGTAGGGTTGTCTTCTCGGATCGCTGGGCCTCAGCCTGCCAGACCATGGACTCCTGGAAGAAGAGAAAGAGCGCATTAATGTCGGAACGTCCTCTTCCGACAGAGGACCTTTCCCTCCGTTCATCTTCCTATATGGTCAATGCTTTTGTTTCATTTGACTCTGACGCATCCTATTTAAAACTTTATCATCAACTTTTTTTCCAAAAGAAGACGACTTAGGAATTAAAATATCGATAACTGATCTAATACGCTTACCTACCAAAAGTACACTGTGTTCTACTCCCGTGGAGGTCGCTGGTGTATTTCTAAAATCTATTTCTAAGGATGTTTTTTTTTTTTTTTTTTTTTAAATATAAATGTATGAATTAAATAAAATCGTGTCTTCTGCTATGCTCTACAAATATTTATTTGGGTATTTGTTATAAAAAAGCATAATTCAGTAACTTTTAAATCAACGAAAAGGGGGATTATTAAAAAAAACGTTTAATTTCTATGTAAAATAAAACATGGTTTTAATACCAATTTATTTATATCTATAGTATTCCGTAATATCAAAAGATAATTAATGATGAAAAGGAAATGAATAATTATATTTTAAGTTTTTTTTCCTCATTAGAAACATAAATGTTAGGATAGAGTGCGGTCAAAGTAAAACACTTCAAAGGAAAAACTACTTCGAAAGGGTTTGAAAATTCTCCATTTTCGAACAATTTCATTTCAAATTATTATCGCTTTGATGAACTCTAAATAACTAGACATCAAATGTATGTTTTCACAGAAATAATAATTAAGCCATCACGCCGTTTCTCCGAAGGGGTCGGCAGAGAGTATAGAACGCCATATCAATCATTAGAAATGCCTGGATCAAAAAACTTTAATCGGATATTTTTCTCAGAATACCACGTACAATCAGCCTCCGAAGTTTCGAGGTCTCATCGTGAAACACGGTGTAGGTATATTAAACCTATAATACAACACACGCCCACAAGTAATTAATTATATACACTATTTTAAGTGTGTATAAATATGAAATTCATGTTAGAAGCACTCACTTTGTAGTTATTAATTATGTTTTTACGAGTAAATACTTAGACAAATCCTGGATTTGCTCAGAAATAAGAATTGTTTAAATTATCCTATGTTCTTGTACATTCATCTCTGTCGTATGGAATGATTGGGTGAGGAGCTCTCGATAAACATACTAAGTTATTAGAAATTGCTCAAAAAAATATGATTAAGATTATGTTTGGGAAATCTCTTATGCATCCCTCTAAGCAACTATTCCATGAGACAGGAATTATGAACATAAGAAAAATGCATCGTACACATAGTTTGAAATTTATTTATTTTAAACATTCTGTACAATGGCGGGCTTATTACTAAAAAGCAATATCTTCCAACCAAACAGAGTGGTGTGAGTGGGTCAAGTCTACGAACCTTAATCACATCTATTAGATTGGTGGGCAGATAGTACTTGTACTGTACAACAATGATGTAGAAAACAAAAAAACATAACAGAAAATATTAAACTATAAGAAGTGAGGTATGGAGAGGAGTTTTGAAAGCAAGAGGGGAAAGGATCTAGAAGGAAAGGGATATGGAGGGAAATCAAGGTACTGGGATAGATAATAATGCTTTAGGCGATTTTTGAAAGTGGATAAAAACTATGCATTTTTTACTCAAAGGGATAGTTCGTTCCAGAGTCTGGAGCTTTGGACAGAAAATAATTTGTTGAAGAAGGACTTATTATGACTTAATTGGAATTGGAATTTATTCATTCGAGACATTTGTTTACTGTAAATGAAGGCTGAAGTAGCCAAAGGCGTAGTTATCCATGTACCAATCCAAGTACCACATTTCAAAACTAGATTAGGGCAGAGGCAAACTTACTACATATATAGCACCAAAAATTGTTTAATACCCTAAAGCCCTAAACAATGAGGTTAAGGATATTTTATGTGTGTTTAACAATATGTTAAAAATAAGTGTTAATAAATGGGTTAGAGAAAATAATATTAGTAATGCATTAATCAACGTAACACGGAAAAAATCATAGTTTTGTGTGTTTGTTGTTATTTAAATACGATTTTCACTTAAAAATATTTCATATATGTGATATCTTGGACTGGCGCTGAAGCGTAAGCCTGATCATCTTGCTTCCGTGTAACAAATTATCAAAATTCACTGCATTTGGTGTACCAATACTGTGCCCTATGCACCGTTGGGTGCGGATAAGGGAGAGTAGTAGAAGTTGGTGTACCGATGCAGTTTCCTAAGGGAAAATAAAGTTTTAATAAATAAATACAAATAAGTAAATATCTACGTAAAAAAGTACAATTTAGGTACATAAAAAAAAAACTTGGTAATCGAATATATACGGTATGCATAGGTATAAATGTTGTAACACATTGAAAAACTTATGACAATAAAGTTACGATTTTTAATGCGACCTTTTTTTAATAACATTCAAATCCTTGTAGAGAATACACAGTATGTAAAATAATCCCTTAACCTAGCCAATGAGAGACCATACGCCCGGTAAATGCTTAATAAACTGTTAAGATATCACATCATTATTATATACAATGGATCCCACCAATTCCTTCCGGTGTTTCCGTGAGAGTTGCTAGGCTCAAACGATGCTTTACGAAAATGTGAGTGATACAAGTAAAGTGTATGAAACATCAAGCCTCATGGAGAACTTCTCGGATTACGCTGACTATAACGGCAGCTTCCTGGACCCGGGAACTATGCTGAGCGCCTTCATCCAGCCGGACTACATCCTCATCGGGCTGTATGTTCCCGTCTTCTTCCTCTCCCTCACGGCCAACCTGCTGGTCATCATAGTCGTCATCAAGTACCACTACATGAGGAAGTGAGTATCTCAATGTTTTACTTTATGTGTGTTTTAGACTATGGCTGTCATGATCATAAAACGAGTCTTAGCCATAATCGATCTTAGTGCAGAACACAATATTTTATATTAACTGCTTTTAATTTTTACGTCGGTCAAAATTTGTTTTCACAAAAAATATTAATTGGATCAAAATATATGTTCTACGTAAGTTCACAGTACATATTATTATGTAACAGGTGGATCAAAAGTAATCACCTTATCAAAAGATGCTATAATTTTTATAAATGGCAACAAATATCAATTCGGCTTTTACATTTGTAAAGTATACAGATGTAATATACTACTACTACTACAATGGTGTATAGGACATTGCATCGGTATACCAAGTATAGTGATAATCAGTCTTACGATTCAGAACTATCATACATGAAATATTAGGTGTTATGAAAATCACATGTAAATAAATATTTCCCTACGGGAATCGAGCCCGCTACCTCATGCACGGTAGCCAAATCCGTTACCACTATGCTACGAGGTGGACAAAATAGTTATATAATTCAGTAATATTGGCGCAGCGTGAATTTCGGCACAAAAATTTTCGGCCGTATGAAAGACGATATACATTATGCCTTTAGTTTATTTTTATTTATTTTTTTTTTTTTTTTTATTTATTTAGTACATTGCAGTTTTTAAGACGTCGTATTGTTATTTTCAATGCATTCCTCACTGGGGGACCCCGTGCTGAGGAAAGCATTTTACAAGCTAATGTTTTTTTTCTTTTTTTTTTTCTTGGTCGACATTATTTACAAAAAATATAACAAGTTAAACAATATTAATTTACACGCACTTGATCAATGTAGTCAATCAAGTTGTAATTACAATTGACATCTCAACAGAGACAAGAAGTTTGGAAGGGAATATGGATATCTAGGCGTTTACAAGGCTTATGACCTGTCATTGGCTGGGTTAATTGGCCACTTGATGTATTACAACATTCCCGTATTAGATATTTCATTTTTTAATTTCATTTTCATTTTCAGTTATTTAGAACATAATATATATGATACTAGCCATGTTAGCCCGTAATGGGTAAATCCAGATTTTGTCTACAAGTATTTGGGGTGTACTCAAAATCAAAGTTCGTAAGTTTTCACGGCCTTTAGATGTTGGCAACACAAAGCCCACAAACACGGCATAATAACCCAAAAAAACATATTCTGGGTACTCAAATGTTGTTTATTAGTTGTAAGATTAGTATATTGTTAAAACCAGATTTTTTTTTTAAATTAATGCTGAAAGGACTCCACACATTCTCGAATAAGAAAAAAAAAAGAACAAAGAGCAGCCTTAAATTATTACGATGAATTCGAAATTATATTAGCTAAATCAAAAATAGCAACCCCTAGAGGGAATCATGGGGCTAAGGAAAGTATTTGTCTTTGGAGTTTTGCTTTATAAATACCCATCCCATAACATACAGTAAATGGGAAACTCCAATAAAAAGTTAACGGGGTGGAAAAATACAAAATATATCAAGCTTACCTACTCAAGGTAGGTATTATACAATTAATAAAATTTTTACGATGTGACAACAATAATCCTATATAATTTTTCATATTTTAAAGATAGAATGTACAGTCCTTTCGACAAGCTTTTTCTCTGTGTTTTTACAACTTCTATGGAGGTAGCACTGATAGACTCTTAGAGCCCTCCTCTATCGCTAGAAAATGTTTTTTCATAAGTATTAGATCTTACAAAGATTTTTTTTTCAGTGTGACCAACCTCTTCCTTGTGAATCTGTCAGTGGCGGATCTACTCGTCACACTTCTCTGCATACCCATTCAGATAGGAAAGTCTATCACCCTAGTTTGGTTGTATGGGGAAGCCATGTGCAAGATTACTCACTATTTTCAGGGTAAAGTATATACATTTTCCTATTTTAATAATTTTATGTTATAATTTATTTACTAAAAAATGAGCTATTGAATTTGGTTCACTTACGAAAAAACGAGCAAAAATTTTACGTTTAGATAAATAAATTGCATGCAAAAAAATTTACTGAAAACACTGAAAAAAAGACACGTTAACAGGAATTTATAAAATTTCAATCATTCATTAATGTTTTATAATCATTCTTACATTCTTGCATTGCTATTGATAAAAAAACAAAATTTTCCCCCCAAATTTTAATCCCCATTTTTTTGACTTTTTTGGGGGGAAAAATTTAAAAAAATTCACCCAAAGGGTATAAATCCATAAATTTTCTAAAAATTTTTTTTAAAAATTTTTAAAAAATTTTTTTAAAAAAAAAAAAAAAATAAATTAAGAGAAATTCCCCAAAAGTTTAAAATTTTCGGTTCCACTTTTTACCCAAAAGAATTTAAAAAAAATATTAACTACCAATAATTTAGATGAAAATTAAAAACACCCAAAGGCTTTTTCAATTTTTTTAATTTTTAAAAATTTTTACAGGTTTTCAATTTTAAAGGGGAAAAGGGGGGTTTTTAATTTTTTGGGGCCCCCCCAAAAAAAAAACGGAAAAAACCCCTTAAAAGCCTAAGCCCCCAAATTTTTTTTTTGGTTTTTTTTGGTAAAAATAAAAAATAAGATAAATAGAATTTTAAATTTTGATTTTAAAATTTTGTTAAAAAAATTTTTAAAAAACTTTTTAAAACAATAGGAAATGGAAATTTTTTTATTTAAAATTTTTATTTAATAAGGCAATGAAAAGGGGAGTTATTTTAAAATAAACCCTTTTAAAAACTTGGGACAAAGGGGGTTTTTAAATTTTAAAAAAAAAATTGTTTAAAAATAAAATAAAAATGGTTTAAACTTTTTTTTTTTAAAAAAAATGTTTTAAAAAAAAGTTTAATAAATTTTTAAAAAATTAAAAATTTTTGTTTTAAATAAAAAAATCAAAATTTTTTTTTTTGTTTTTTTAAATAAATTTTTTATTAAAATTTAAATTAAAAAAAAAATAATTAATTTGTTCTTAAAAAATAAAAATCACCTTTTTTTCCCTTCCCAAAAAACGTTTGGGGGGGTAAAAAATAAGAAAGGTGGAAACTTTTTAGGGAAAAAAGTTTTAATAAATAAAACAAAAAATAAAAACAAAAAAAGCTTTAGGTAAAAAAAAAAAAAGGAAAAGAATAAAAAAAAAAGAACCAAATTAAAAAAACTTTGCTAAAATTTTATTTTTACAACCTTTTTTAAAACCCCAACTTGAAAAAATACCCTAAAAATTTTTAATGAAAGGGACCCAAAGGGGAAAATTTTTAATAAACTGAAAATAAACAAAAAAATTACAAGGGCCCAAAAATTTTTGGGTTTTCCTGGAAATTTCACTAAAGATTTTAAAAAATTTTTTCCGAAATTTTAAAAACCCCCCGGGGTCTTCCCAGCAAACCATTTTCCCGGGCCCCGGGGCTTCTGGCCCTTCATCCAGGGTAATAAAATGGTTTTTCCCGTCTTTTCCCCCCTTTTCCCCCAAAAACCCTGGTAAAAAAGTGTAAATAATAACCTGGAATTAACAATTTTTTTTTTGGGGTTTTTTGACAATGGAAAAAAATTTACACCCAAAAAAATAACGGGTTTTTTTTTAAAAAGGAAATTTTTTTTTTTTAAAAAATTTGGGCAGGGCAAAAGTTCCCCTTAAAAAAATAGGACATTGCATCGGTATACCAAGTATAGTGATAATCAGTCTTACGATTCAGAACTATCATACATGAAATATTAGGTGTTATGAAAATCACATGTAAATAAATATTTCCCTACGGGAATCGAGCCCGCTACCTCATGCACGGTAGCCAAATCCGTTACCACTATGCTACGAGGTGGACAAAATAGTTATATAATTCAGTAATATTGGCGCAGCGTGAATTTCGGCACAAATTTTCCGGCCGTATGAAAGACGATATACATTATGCCTTTAGTTTTATTTTTATTTATTTTTTTTTTTTTTTTTATTTATTTAGTACATTGCAGTTTTTAAGACGTCGTATTGTTATTTTCAATGCATTCCTCACTGGGGGACCCCGTGCTGAGGAAAGCATTTTACAAGCTAATGTTTTTTTTCTTTTTTTTTTTTTTCTTGGTCGACATTATTTACAAAAAATATAACAAGTTAAACAATATTAATTTACACGCACTTGATCAATGTAGTCAATCAAGTTGTAATTACAATTGACATCTCAACAGAGACAAGAAGTTTGGAAGGGAATATGGATATCTAGGCGTTTACAAGGCTTATGACCTGTCATTGGCTGGGTTAATTGGCCACTTGATGTATTACAACATTCCCGTATTAGATATTTTTCATTTTTTTAATTTCATTTTCATTTTCAGTTATTTAGAACATAATATATATGATACTAGCCATGTTAGCCCGTAATGGGTAAATCCAGATTTTGTCTACAAGTATTTGGGTGTGTACTCAAAATCAAAGTTCGTAAGTTTTCACGGCCTTTAGATGTTGGCAACACAAAGCCCACAAACACGGCATAATAACCCAAAAAAACATATTCTGGGTACTCAAATGTTGTTTATTAGTTGTAAGATTAGTATATTGTTAAAACCAGATTTTTTTTTTAAATTAATGCTGAAAGGACTCCACACATTCTCGAATAAGAAAAACAAAGAACAAAGAGCAGCCTTAAATTATTACGATGAATTCGAAATTATATTAGCTAAATCAAAAATAGCAACCCCTAGAGGAATCATGGGGCTAAGGAAAGTATTTGTCTTTGGAGTTTTGCTTTATAAATACCCATCCCATAACATACAGTAAATGGGAAACTCCAATAAAAAGTTAACGGGGTGGAAAAATATACAAAATATATCAAGCTTACCTACTCAAGGTAGGTATTATACAATTAATAAAAATTTTTACGATGTGACAACAATAATCCTATATAATTTTTCATATTTTAAAGATAGAATGTACAGTCCTTTCGACAAGCTTTTTCTCTGTGTTTTTACAACTTCTATGGAGGTAGCACTGATAGACTCTTAGAGCCCTCCTCTATCGCTAGAAAATGTGTTTTTTCATAAGTATTAGATCTAAGAACAAAGATTTTTTTTTCAGTGTGACCAACCTCTTCCTTGTGAATCTGTCAGTGGCGGATCTACTCGTCACACTTCTCTGCATACCCATTCAGATAGGAAAGTCTATCACCCTAGTTTGGTTGTATGGGGAAGCCATGTGCAAGATTACTCACTATTTTCAGGGTAAGTATATACATTTTCCTATTTTAATAATTTTATGTTATAATTTATTTACTAAAAAATGAGCTATTGAATTTGGTTCACTAACAAAAAAACGAGCAAAAATTTTACGTTTAGATAAATAAATTGCATGCAAAAAAATTTACTGAAAACACTGAAAAAAAGACACGTTAACAGGAATTTATAAAATTTCAATCATTCATTAATGTTTTATAATCATTCTTACATTCTTGCATTGCTATTGATATTTCATTTAAATCAACACCAATTTGGTTATCTTCCTGTTAAAAAAAGGAGTACAGTAATTCCTAATAAAGAGCTCAAAATATTCGACAAATTATTCTTAGTTGCCTAATAATTCATTCGGCATTCCGATACTTTTATCAGGACGCAAGACGATATTATTAATTTAATATTATTAAGACGGTGAATAATATAATTAGGACGCTGAGTAATATTATTAAGGCACTACGAATTACGTGACTAAAAATAATTTATCGTAACTTTTACTTCAATCCTTATTATAAGCAGATTTTTTTTCTCAGCGGGTTCACGCCATCAATTGCTTTTAATGTTTTTTTATTCTTGCATAATTGTACAATATCTAGTGATTGTGGAATTCAGAACCGAAAAGAAATTCTTACGAAGATCCTATCGCCATATTTATATTTTAGTGTATAATTTCATTAAGCGCTAGATAAAATAAACTTGCTTTGAGAAATATGATAAATATAGTTTTAGGGTAACTAAAAAAATCGTGTTTGAATTTTTATATTTGGCTGTTAATATGACGTGTTTACATAAACACTATGACGGATCCATCAAATTGATGTATTTTTTTTATTTTTATCTAGGTTACGATAGGTTATTTTAAAACGTCAAAATGTTACCAACAATTGCTTAGATTATTTCATAAAATACTTTAAAAAACGGTGTTATTAATATTAGTTATACGGCATGAGGTAGGTACTCTTCCTACAGTTACCTAATTTTAAATTTTTTAAATTATAATTACGTAAACATAGTATAAATATTTTTAGTAAATTGTGTCATTCTTTTTCCTCAGTAATCTGAACAAATAATTAGTTTTAAATCAGCGAATCGATACTCTAAATCTTTTATTTCTAATTTGCATCATATTACAGTGTTTAAGTATTTATCTAGTCACTTAAGTGTTTTAAAAATGTACAAATAATTCTAAATTTTCATATTCATCATCCAAAATTCCTACGTAATTAACGAAAAAACTCAATTTCTTAATTACTTAAATAAATGAGATATAAAAAATTGAGTCTCAATTTAATCTCAGCAATGATGAATCATTTCGTTATTTTTTGCCTTCCTCCAAGGGTTAACGTTTAATAAAGCAAGGTTAATAAAATATAAGTTAAAATGTGATGGAACTGAATGGAATTAGGAGGATTTAATAACCAAGATTTTACTTATTCATCAACGAAAAGGAAAGTAGCAGGACAATAAAAGGTCGTCCGGTAATTACATTACTGGAACTTATACAAGAGAAAGGTTACGAAATAGGAATAGGTATCCCCATCTTTAAGAAAAAGATTTAGTAGCCAAATACTTTAGGTCGTGTAGTTTCATCTCAATACAATCAATACTCAGGACTCAGGACCATACTTTGCTACAAAAATAGTACCTACGTAAATGTTTTAATATTAGGATATTGGACAACTACAATTGGACTTTATTGTTAGTTATTGAGGCATTGACATGGAGAAGCATGTAAGTCACAAAAACAAAATTTTACAGGAAACGCAAAAAAAGGTTTGTGAGGATATTCAAACATGTTTTTATGTATTCCATCTTGGAAAGACTATAGAAACTTAACTCTTTTTCTTAGCCACCCACTGGCTTCTCCACGCCATTGGCCTTGGTTTTTACTATCATATCCATGCAAAAACTTATTTTTGGATTTTCGGTGACTTACATGCTTCTCCATGTCAATGCCTCAATTAATCATGTTTATATTTAAAATAAGTGTGTCTGTTGGCTGTCTATAAACAAATAAAAATACTCAAATAACCTCTTCATAGAAAGATAACCTATTAGTAGTTTAATAAGTAATTATTACTGGATTTTTAAAAACATTTTTATGTACCTACGTAATTTTAATACGCACATACTCTTCAGCAGCAAGTTGCGTATAAAAAAATATAGGTACATTACTTTTTTAAAAGGTAATCACAGCTTTTTTTTATTACAAGAAAGGTCAAAGAAGAATTTTAACATTTCTTTAAAAAAAAGCTCTTATGTAAGTCGTTCATGTTTCCAAACTTGTTCAGTACTTAATAATATGAATTACATCTATAAATATTATCAACTTACAACATGTTTTAACGTGTTAAACGCATGGTGCATTTTGGAAATGATTTCACAAGCAAATACCAATACGCAATATTATTATTAGAATCGCCCTATACAATCCGTGTTGAAATTTATGAAACTTCACAATATCTTACGTAACCAAATGTATGATTCTAAGAATTGAGATCAAATGGATTTGTTTGGAAATAAGAAGTTTGAAGATTCTAAACACTAAACACACAACATGAACAAAGTAAGAGATTTTTATATGTTTGAACACATCTATGTGCATATACATAATATAGACTTAGTAAACGACCGGCAATATGAAAGTACCCTAACAGTAGCTCAAGCACAGATAACTATCGACGTAGTTAAAAACGTGCTAATCCCGTGCTAACGCTAACGATTTTGAGCGATCACAATGACATATCGTTCAATACAGCGATCGCTGACCCGAACATTGACGAAGTGAGCCGAGCGGAGCCGATCTACGCTATTATCATGTGCCGATCTACGCTATTATATGTCTGATTTTTTTATTATGTCGACTGCTTTTCTCAATATTTGGCTTGCCGAAAACCGGCTAAATTATAATAAAGATTGAATGAAGATTTGTGCGAATAAGATATATCTCGGGAAATGGCTCGCGACTAGTATGCGCTCGTTTAATAATCCCGATCGATAACTTTTAACGCGTGTTCCATTGTGATCGCGAAAACGTTAAACATCCATGGGTAAGAAGTCGTTATCACGTCGCTTATTACCGAGTCGGTACTGATCTGTGATCGAGCAACAGGTTTCTTGTAACTTATATAAAAGATATAAGAGAATAAAGCCAATATAAATATTCAATACAAAAAAAATAGCAGAAAATGTTATACTTATACCGGTGCAATGTACACTTGATTTTAATTTTATCTTACATAGATTTATGAATAAATTATTAAAAGACATTTATGATACATATTTGCATTTTGAATCTTGAATCTTAGAATTCTAATCTTGGTAAAAACGAAACAATTTATCAGATATGCACATCACATCGGATTTTGTTAGTAAATATTTATCTTAGTAAATATTTATCTATCCTTATATTTAGTAAATATTTATCTAAACAATTGATTAAACATTAAGTAATGTAGGCACTGGAGCAGGAGTAATTTAATGTGTCAATTTTTTTTCTGATTCCAAAGGATTTCTTTTCATCATTTTACTTATTTTTCTTGTATTTTTCATTCTTTATGTGCTTTCCTTCTAACCTTTTTGTAAATCCCGAAATATAATTTTTCGAACATCCTTCTATTCTTCCTCATCCCCCTTTTCCCAACCTTTATTATTATTTTAGGCACTGTGTATGTGTGTATATATATACTTCAACTGTTACTACTCAAAACCCGTTATTGGTCATGCTAACTAATGTTCCAGATCTTTTAGTATTATATAGAAATACATAGCATACCATGTATTTATTTGGTTCTTTTCAGCAAGGCTTACAAAACGGCAAAATGTAAATATGGCATGGTTAACGGAGCTAAGTTTGAAAATGTTTGATTATTTTCAATGCTTTGTAGGTATATGTGGTAGATGTATTTGACAAATTTAACATTAATGAACATAGATTTTAACATTCCGATATTACAATATTAAAAAAGAAAGTCATACGTAGTAGTTGTTTAGAGATTAATCTCAACTGAATGTGTCTTACGCATAGAATTTTGAATTTCAATTTACTTTACTCAGTACTTAGCTTGAACTTACTTCACAAGAATGACTTTCAGTTTTCGAGTTTTCGACAAATTGTATGTTTGTTTCGCGAAATTCCTCAGTACCGTTAATTGTACCCAGAAATACAAAATTAAGAGTTTAATATTATTCTGTACGTAAAGAAACTATTTTCTGCTAAAATAACAGGCAGTATCTAATACCTGTCTGGTATGCTGACCGCCTCGTGGTGCAGCGGTAGAGCGTTGGGCTGCATGCATGAGGTCGCAGGTTCGATTCCCGATGGAGGTCAACATTACGAAATAAATTTTTTTCACATTAAAAATAAATTTCTATGTGATACCCTGGACTGGCGCTGAAGCGTAAGACTGATCGTCTTGCCTTCATGTAACTAATGATCAAATATTAACTGCACTTGGTGTACCAATGTAGTGTCCTATGCACCATTGGGTGCGGGTAAGGGAAATTAGAAGTAGTATTAGTATACCTATGTATGCGCGTAGTCAAATTATTAAATTCATCAAGGAAACTTCGGGAAGTTTAATCAATCTCTGTGATTTAAGCCCACTATATACGGGACAGTTTACTACACAGTTTCCTGTGCAGTCTGAAAACTGTCCCGTATAAAGCTAAAACTGGATGAAAAACTGTGTGCTAGTGTCAGATTCTCACTGTGCGCTAATTCCACACATTTTTTCACACAGTTTCGGCGCGCGCATCACCCGCGGCGATTACGACGGTATAATACGTATAATATTCAATAGTATCGGTAATATTACTGAACCAAACTTTGATAAACTTTTACTATGGCGAATATGAATATAATGTAATAAATAATATGAACTGAAATCCTAGATCGAAATTCAAAATTTTGAAAAACGACTATTTGACAGATGAGTAATGTTGCCAAATTGTAAAATCGGTAGAAGTTTCTAAAGTTATACATAATAAATATGTTGAATTTATCTGCGCTTATAATTGCATGAAATAAATGCTTTAAAATTAAAATGACTCCAAAATCGGTAAATCACTTGTACATTTTCACGTGCTTTAAGACTGTTTAGCAGTTTAGCGGGAACACAACTTTATATATATTTGTACAAGTGAATAAATAATTTAAGAAAATAAAAAATAATAACTACAGTAGATTCGATAAATCTCCACAAAATCGATAGATCTGCAAAAAATCGATAAGATAGGCGACGATAGAGATTATTAGTATGGAAACATTTATGGCAGTCCGACTGTGTATTCTATGGTCCAAGTACAGACAGTAAGCTTTGCTGTGTAAAGGTAAAATTCACACCGCGCAGTTTTTATTGGTCAGAAAACGGTACAAGAAACTGTGTAGTTTTCTGAACAAGAAACTGCACAGTAAACTGTCCCGTATAAAGTGGGCTTTAGTTTGATTTTCGGAATAATATATTACTATAAAATAAACAAAGTATAAAGTTAGTCGGAACAAAACACTGTTTCTTACATTTGATTTATAGAAGGCACATTGTTTATAAGATACTGAAGGAATGTGTGTACACGTGTACAGTGTACACTGTACAGGCACATTAATAATTTCCAAAATTATTATATTAAACAAATTTACCATTGAATTTCTAATCTTGAATGTTTCTGCATACTGAAATTAATAAATCTTATACAACACTTAGGGCGTGTTCAAATACTTGTACACAAATCTGGAATTTATCCCAAGACGGGAGTAGGTATATACTGTAAACGCTCGAATATCCATATTCCTAAATTTGAAAACTAAATCTACCTCATCTTTGTAGGGATATAAAATGTAAAAATAAATCTTAGAAGAACTTTGTATGACTTCTATGAATAATGTTACCACTTACAGGAATCTTACATACTTATATAGGTATATTCATTGATATAGTATACATTTAGTTCTGCCTTGCAGAGTAAATTGTTTAGAAAAAGTAATGACACGAAGATTCTGCACCTCAATACTCTTACACGGGTTGACCTATCAGAGCCCTTCGACTGCCGGCAAGCATCCGCCCACACACCGCAAAGGGTATGGGCTAAATATAGGGTTACAGTAACAGTATACAATACTAACCCGTTCCTTACGAGGAGCGTTCATAAATTTTACCATGGATTTAAAATGACTTTTTTTTTCTTGTGATTATATAAGAAGAAAACTTTCTTTGAATAATATTTATTTTAGGCTATGTTTACAAAAGATAAATAAACACTTACATGTGGAAAGTAACACCATCTTTTTTCTGAATTTTATCCGTACGGTTTTACGCGGTTTTATGTTTTCTGAACGTCCGACTCTGCCGGCGGTTAAAGAAATACTGAATACGCGTCTGGCGGAGTCGGAGGTTTTGGCGTAGTTGAAGTGTCATTCATTTTTTGGGTTCAGTTCAAATCCAAGTAAATCAATGGGTATATTATTATAAAGACATGGAAATATGAACAGAATACAGGTACACATCCATATTTAGTGTTAGGTACTGATGTTGATTTTTTTAAAAATTTCATAGTAAAAGTAGTTGGCTATTGCTATGTTGAGGCACATTTCCATGTTTCAAGGCACGGCAATCTAAATACAAACTGTTGTGTGACGTTTCTTTATGTTGTAACAGATACATAGTTTTCAGCTGATAATAAATAATCATCTCTTGATGATCTGCTTCTTGTAACTCGCAAGTCACAAGCAAGGTAAACATGTATTAATTATCTTAAGATAAGATGGTTTATATGGTTTGGAATCAATAGAAAACTTTGTATTTGAATACCAAGAAGTTGCTATTATCCATTATTCTATGTACTCATTGCAAGGATAATGAGCAATTCCATAGTTTTCTAAGGTTTTTTTCTTCTATTAGCTTACTATTTAACTAAGTAAAAAAAAAAACATATATGTTATATTAACGCAGATACAATTTTTTTAAAGTTCCGTATATCAGACACCGCGCCAAATGACTGTACTTAGTGCGTCATTTTACAGTAGTGACATCATGAAACAGATGGCGTTTCGACTATAATCTGTGGTTCCGACTTTCGTATTTATTGGTTTTTGAATAAATTTGATTTATTATTATGTATAATTTGTTTTATTTATGAATTCGATTGAAAGGAGCATTGTTTTTAATGAATGTTCTCCATAAATTTAATACCGTCAACTCAACCCATAGACTTGTCAGATATACTGTTAACAGCTATTCTAGGGAGACTGAATGGCGGCCATCTCGTTTTGCGATAGAAGCCTGTAACAAAATGAAGCGGGGTGCGGTCCGCTTGCTTGAAATGTCGCTACGGGGGCTTAAAAACGGAAACCGGAAACAGTAAATATAGATACAAGGAGTGACGTTATTGTTCACGATTTGGAAATGAATATCATTTTCCACATTTTTTATTTATTTTTGCGTGTATTTTAGAGATATTTCATCCTACTTTAAAAAATTTTAAATATTCGCGTCGACATGAAAACATTTTTAAAATTCAATTCCGGGTAGCACTGGACTCCATTATTAACCATTGATGTAACACTGGAGCTGCAGTTTAGTTAACCATTGATGTAACACTGGAGCTGCAGTTTAGTTGACCATTGATGTAACACTGGAGCTGCAGTTTAGTTAACCATTGATGTAACACTGGAGCTGCAGTTTAGTTAACCATTGATGCAACACTGGAGCTGCAGTTTAGTTAACCATTGATGTAACACTGGAGCTGCAGTTTAGTTAACCATTGATGTAACACTGGAGCTGCATTTTAGATTGTCTTACCTATAGGAAAAAAAGGAAATTAACAAATTAATTTGCGTGAACAGTTTAACAGAAAAACAAAAAACTAAAAGGCAAAGTATTTTCTTCTTTAAGTACTGGAAAGTCGGAAAAGGAAACCAGGTAGGTACTTGCGCTTTATTTAATAGATACTAAAATCCCAACAGTTTCCTGCTCTTTGTGTTTGGTTATTAGGCAATAGGTAGGCAAGCGCCATAAAACTATCATACTAAAGCCTTAAAATTCAAATATCTCTTCAACGAAAATAAAAGCATCGTTTAAAAACTGTTTTTAAAGAAACGAACATAAAGGGTAGGTTATAAAAAATAAACAATTTATGGCAGAGTTCAAAATGTTTTCATTATTAAGCCTGTCGTAATTAAGGCATGTTTTAATTAAAATTTAAATACCAATTATTTAAGATTAATAAATAAATAAAACAACCTTGAATACCAACATCAAATCTTCTTTTCGTAGAAAAACTAATAACTTATTGACTATTGACTA